>BLSH010267965.1:122952-158382 GCA_018402905.1 Glandirana rugosa
TTTTTTTTTTTTTTTTTTTTTTTTTTTTTTTCAGTTGGGCGGGTGGATCCACCGCGGTTTTTTTTTTTTTTTTTTTTTTTTTTTTTTTTCAGTTGGGCGGGTGGATCCACCGCGGCCATGTAACTGAAAGAAAAAAAAAAAAAGAAAAGCCGAGAAACCGACAGTGTACTGTCGGTTCATTCACTCGGATAACCGGTCGGTAAGTTCGGATACGTACACGCGAAGAAGGACGCCGGTACGTATCCGACTAACCGACGGGACTCGGAGGCGAGTCCCACTAACCTACTTTTTTTTTTTTTTTTTTTTTTTTTTTTTTTTCAGTTGGGCGGGTGGATCCACCGCGGCCATGTAACTGAAAGAAAAAAAAAAAAAGAAAAGCCGAGAAACCGACAGTGTACTGTCGGTTCATTCACTCGGATAACCGGTCGGTAAGTTCGGATACGTACACGCGAAGAAGGACGCCGGTACGTATCCGACTAACCGACGGGACTCGGAGGCGAGTCCCACTAACCTACTTTTTTTTTTTTTTTTTTTTTTTTTTTTTTTCGTCTTTTGCCGGCGGGGAGGCGGCGCCCCAGCGCCCCTCCCACACCAGCCGCCACTGATGACGAGGTTACTGCAATGCCCTACAGGTTAATAAAATTACACCTGGAGTTATGGCAGGGGACGGATTGTAATGGTTTGACATGTCTTTTACAGTTGGAGGTGCAAAAATACTTTGATTCTTTGATTGTTCATTGGAGGTGTCGGGAAAAGTATATTGCTAATGTTTGTGTTAATTGGCACACTGGAATGGAAAAAACAACAAAATGGCAACTTATCGCTTGATCTTTAACCAGTTGCCGACCTCCCGCCGTGCCTTGATGGCGGCAAATTGGCTCGATATTGCCGTCACCTGACAGCGACTGCGAGATCTCGGATCGTGAGCGCGCGCTCACTGCGTAGCAGGGGAGCCAGGGAGCAGGTAGGGCAGACTCGATGTCCACTGGCTACCCGCGATCGCTCCCCGCAGTGACAAAACAGGGATCCGTGTGTGTAAACACACAGATCTCCGTTCTGACAGGGGAGAGGAGTGTGATCGTATCCTGTATATGGGAGCAACGATCACTGTCCTCCCCAAATCAGCCCAGCCCCCACACAGTTAGTACCACAAAGAAGGGAACACAGTTAACCCTTTGATCGTCCCCTAGTTAACCCTTTCCCTGCCAGTGACATTTACACAGTAATCAGTGCATTTTGCACCGATCGCTGTATAAATGCCAATGGTCCGAAAAAAGTGTCAAAAGTGTCCGACATGTCTGCTGCAATGTCGCAGTCCTGCTTAAATTCACAAATCGCCGCCATTACTAGTAAAATATTAAAAAAAAAACCATAAATGAATTCTCATCGTTTGCAAACGCAGCAACTTTTGCGCAAACCAATCAATATATACGCCGATTGCGATTTTTTTTTACCAAAAATATGAGGAAGAATATATCGACCTAAACTGATGAATAACTTTGTTTTTTTATACTTTTGTTGGATTTGTATTTTAGCAAAAAGCAAGAAATATTGGGTTTTTTTTCAAAATTGAAAATCTTTTTTTGTTTATAGCGGTGATCAGAAGTGACGCAGAGGCGATCAAATACCACCAAAAG
Source organism: Glandirana rugosa (assembly GCA_018402905.1). Classification (NCBI taxonomy): domain Eukaryota; kingdom Metazoa; phylum Chordata; class Amphibia; order Anura; family Ranidae; genus Glandirana; species Glandirana rugosa. The sequence goes on from BLSH010267965.1 coordinate 124,590, forward strand.
AATCTATTTGTGGGAAAAAGAGGACGTCAATTTCCTTTGGGTACAACGTCGCACGACCGCACAATTGTCAGTTAATGCGACGCAGTGTCGAATTGCAAAAAGTGCTCTGGTCATAAAGGGGGAAATCCTTCCAGGGCTGAAGTGGTTAATGTTGTTGTACCTGGTAATTTACTGAAAAAAATTGTTCAATAAAACCTTCCTTGATTTAAAAAAAAAAGCGGAAATAGAGAAAGAGCTCCAAACATATTCACAAATATACATATGTACATTCCTATACACAATATCTTATACACTAATACCCTATACTAACTAGCAACATATGATTAATAGACTTCAGAAAAGTAAACCATAAAGTACTTCAGCCTAGGTACTACATTATCTGGCATTCCTGCAAAGGGAAAGGTTAGACAACCTATAAATTCTGGATGGCCCCTCTGCACACTGCCATATACCCTTTCCAGCAAACTATGCAATGTAAAACAGGGATGTTTAGTTCACACATATTGCAATACATGTGTAGCCAATGCCCCCTTGGGGGTTGCTGGAAGTAGTGGTTCACCTGCTCACACTGCCCTCAATCACACTCCTCGCTTGCATCTGGAGTCAGAAAACAAGCCGGTTCTTTGTTTTTTTTTTGTTTTATTAGGGGGTTAAACATGGATGGGCTAATGGATGATTATGGGATGCCCAAAGATCAACAGTTCTTTACATGGCACCTATATATACACTCAGTGTATATACTCTCCTTCTTCCTCCAGCACAACACTTGCTTCTCCTTGTTCCTCTCTCCTGCACAACACTTGCTCCTCCTTGTTCCTCTCTTCTGCACAACACTTGCTTCTCCTTGTTCCTCTCTCCTGCACAACACTTGCTTCTCCTAGTTCCTCTCTCCTGCACAACACTTGCTTCCAGCCTAGTTAGCACATGGCAAGGCCTGCTCTGGCTTTGACCAGGCCTAGTAACCACCTTTTGCAGGCTGGGACCGCGGGCCCCTATATTGTATAGAAAGTTTGTAGATGTGCTAACCAGCCTAATGGACTACTACCCCCAGCCCATTCTCCTCCAGGTCTCTACAGTCCTCCTGACTGTAAGCACCTGCACACTGCCCATTGACACCAAAGTCCCAGTCTCTTCCTGCACCTCTTCCAGACTGTCTTTCTCCCAATCTGCTTCATCTCTACTTCCCTGGGCTGTGTCACTTACCGACACCCGGTAAACTCCCCTTGGAGACCTTGATGGTAGTATTCTCCTGCTGGTCCTTTCCTGGTCCTCCTTGCGCCTCTCCACCAGGATCTCCCTTCTCCTGGATGCACCCGAGCCCGGGCCGAGGTCACTCTCACCAGACTGCAGACTCGCTCAATGCCCCCATCAGCCTTCAGTGCTTCGTCTCCATTCTCCAACTTCCACCCCAACTCTCCTCCCAGAATGGGCTGCCCCAGGCTATTTGAGAAGGCCTGCCCCTGCCAATCCAGGTTGGGGATTGGTCAGGGCTTCCAAAATATCAATCAGTTTCACCTCTTCTGCCCCACTCCCCTTTTCCAGAACTTTCTGAAAAAGCAAGGAGGGGTCAACCAAAGAGTGTCACCACCTACAGTCTCCGGCCACTCCCTGGACCACTCCCATGCCCAGAACAAAATAAACAGGCCTAACAGCAGTTAAGCCTGCCAAAATGTACCTACTCTAACACAAAAAATTCTCATGTAGAGGGCGCTACACATGCTTAAGCTGGCCAACTTTGACGCAGTTGGCCGGCTTAAGCATGTATTGCAATATGTGTGAACTAAAATCCCTGTTTTACATTGCATAGTTTGCTGGAAAGGGTGTATGGCAGTGTGCAGAGGGTCAATACAGAATTTGTAGTGCTAATATGTGGTCACACCCCTTTAGCACCTGATAGTTTAAATACATGTACAAGCTATTAGGATTCGAGCACAGGTATATCTTTTCTAGGTTAGACAACCTAACAATTCTGCAAACAATTGGAGCATCCCCTATGGGGAGGTAGTCTTCCAGCAAAATAAGAAAACACTTAAGTTCTGAATCAAGCATTCTAACCCTCAATATTTACACAAGCACTACCCTCTAGGGATGAAACTCTTGACTCATCATCTCTCTTCTTTTCATCTCCAGAGCCCTGGAACAAGAGAAAGGAGAAAACATCCTAACTACCTATACCTGACTAACTACATCTTAACTCAGCAACCAGTAGAATGTCCCAGGTAGGGAATTTTAACAACTAGCAGTCCTTGCAAACAAAGGATTTCTGAGCCAGGCTCTGCAGCCCAGTGTCCATGCAACCAAGCAAGGGTCTAAGAACACGTGGATGTCAATATCAACAGCAAAGAAGATCATAACATACACACAAAGTTCTTCTTTCAGTAGTCTGGATGATGGGTAGAAGGTTTCCACCCGCACACTCTTAGTAGGACAGGATCCCCTCGACTCAGGCCAAAGTTAAAGGGCCCCAAAGTAGATGGACAGCCAATCCAGGCCAGTGACTGCCTGCAACAAATAACTTCTCTTCTTCTTTAAACTCACCCATAGAGACATAATGGTTAAAATGTTGTACAAAACTGGATCCTTCCTGAAGTAGGGGCAGCCTACTGGTTCAAGAGGTTTGCCCAATGACACAGGTAAGCAAAAAAGTCAAAAGTATGATAGGATCCACAGCACCTTTAAGTAGTTGCACAGCTGAGGGCCATGCGCCAGAAGTTCACAAGTAGCAAGTGTGATCCAGAATTTCTTAAGGCTCCCCCAAAGCCTTGGTAGGTTTAACAGCACTTCCAGGCTGGGTCAATCTCCAGCAGGCAAAGGACCCTGCTACTCTCTGCTCTCACCCTTATATACCACTCTCAGCCCCCTGCTGGTTATTCTTTTCAACCAGGGATTGGCTGAGTCTGTATACAATGCCAACTGAGACTCTGCCATCTCCTGCTCACCATGTTTCCATAGAGTTCAGGAAAGACAGGGGGAGACAGGCAAGCCTGCAGCTGCAGAACTCAGAGTAGACAAAACACAATCATGGCTCCACTTCTAACAACAGAGCCAAAAAACTGAATTTGCCTCACTTCTAGCACCTAACCTAGGAGGGTGCTACACTTTATTTGAAAGATCTGTAAATGCCAACTGTACCAGATTGTATGTTCTGTGAAAACTGTGATAAATGTGATGCTGTACTTGCGGTATGTAACATTTGTTTATACGTGTGCGTCTGTGAATTTCAGTGGCGCACAATCCACTTTTCTAAAGGTCAAAAATATTTATACAAAGAGCAACTGAATCCATCCTGCATAGGTACCAATTAGTTTTATGGGAGAGAGGTGACATTTCGAAGCCACTTTTGACCATATCTACAAGCACTGATGAATTTTCAGTGTCATTTTGCTGAAAGAGCAATGTGGTGATGGACCACTGTAAAGGTTTTAGGAGTACCCCAGTACAAAATACCTACCAGCCATGTGACTGTCCCCCCTATTCATGCACTATGATGAAAAAGAAGGCATCTGACAGGCGTTGTTGTAGAGTCAATGAAGAGGCTGATCCAATAGTGTTGCCATCTTTCAATCATTTGTGCACGTAACAAAACATAAACCTAATGAAACGTAAAAGATTGGTCCCTAAAGTTGTCTTTTGGCAGATTCAAACTCCATTTTGCACTCAGTTTGGACCACTGCCACTAGCAGCTCCATTATTTGTCATCATAGCAACCAAGAGGATTTTTTTAAATTACTCAGGAGGTAGATAACCAGCATATTAAATTTGTAGATGAAAACTAAATCTGGAGAGATGCAGTGAATGGAACCTTTGTGGTTTATCTCATAATTTATGAACATATTTTTAACGGTGACTATTACTCCAGTATCTTCTCCCTGAAGCCTCCAGTTCACACACATCTATAAATAAAGAGACGCGCAGTGAGACTTTCATGTCTAACCCAGCTTCCCTTTCATCTCTAGTTTGCCCCTGACCTGGGGCCCCTGATGTGGTCAGTTATACAATTTTATTGGATGTGCCACCTTCTAAGCCTACCCTGATTAAACCTAGCATACATGTTGCTGTGGAATTGTGCCCATTCCCATTATTATTGTTAATGTCCATAAATCTGGATGAATTGTAGGAATGGATAGGCATGATACCAAACCCTCTAAGTAAATGGTATAATTTTTCCAGCATGTCATCACTATCTCTAGATATGGGCCCAAATAATTCTTCTCAACTAGCATGAGAGAAGGTTTGAGGCTCCATGCACACTGGGCAATGCCAGTTACCTTGGCAGAAACACGTTTAGGCGAGTTTAGGATTGTTTAGCATTTTTTCTGCCAGAAAGCTCCAATCAGAAATGCAAACCAGAAGGGTTTTTTCCCTCTAAACACTGAGCTCAAAATATGCCTCTAAATGTCCTAATACAGTATGCATAGGATAACATTTTAGCTTCTTCTACAGGCAAAACACAAAACTCGTGTGGAAGCAGCGATTTTTAGCCAGTGTGCCTGGACCCTTTAAATTCTCATTTTATCTCATAACATAGATAAGCAGGCAGATGCTCTAATTTGCTCCCAGAAACCCCCAAAAATTGTAGCCCCGTTGTTAATCACTCCTTGTATAGTACAAGTGGAACCTCTAATTGAGATAACCTTGTCCTTTGGCAGACCATACCTATGCAATTTAAAAATTGCTTTATTCACAGACTGTTTTGATGGGGGAATCCTATCCGCAGCGCTATTGGGTTCTGCCAACAGGGGGCCTTCCCCACCGGCAGACTACAATGATCACCATTAGCAGCTACTATTAGGTATAGTACTAACGTTTGTTTAACTCTTACAGTAATGGCAACCCTGTCCTTGAATGTCTTTTTAAAAGGTTAATTAAAAGGTTCTGGATTTTTGGAGTACCCAACAAGCGAATCTCAGAGCTAGCAGTCCCTGCATGGAGCCCAGACGCCCCATGTACACAGCAGATAGAAGTGGCATCCATTACAACCGATGTTCCTGTGTTCTCTCTGTACCAAGAAGTGACTGACCCCATAAACCAGTTAAGGTTCAGGTATTGTTCCATTGTCTCCAGAGATATCATTTAATCTACTGAAATAACTTGGGTGAGGCTAGACCAGTGGAGGTCCATGTGGTGCTCCAGGAGCCTCAGTTATATACTTGTAGTAGCAGGATTAGTGTGGGTTAGGTCTGTTCTTTAGTATTCAGTAGTACATGGCATGGCAGTCTTAGGTGGCCAAGGTCATTAGATCAAAAACAAACAAAAATTCCCAGCTCACTTACCAGCTAGCCTGCAACAAAACCAAATTGACCCTGTCCAACAGTTTACGTTAAAAGCAAGGGCTGTATTGTACACATTTGCAAACATGTATGTAAGCCACAGTGGCCACGTCAAGGCACCCCAGTTTACTGCGGTCCTAACTCTATACCCCGAAAACAACCAAAGCAAAAGACCCTTCCAGCAGCCTACTCAGAAGTTTTGATAGGCCCAACCCACCAACAGAAAATATCATCAATAATTAGCCAACAGACCAAAAATCAAGTGCAGTTTTAAGCAGGTTTTAGGGATCAAATCTCTATACATACTAGTAGGTTAAATGGCTTTCAGCCAAAGCTTGCCCCTATGCATTTGTATGACTTTACAAGGGACATTATATTATACGATTTCTTAGGGGTACAGGCACTGATGTGGTCCAATAGTCTTTGTAAAGTGCTGAAGAAAGAATTTTATTTCCTTTTGCCTCGCCAGCACAGCTGCCTTTTACTGCCCATCACTGACCCCAGCTGAGTGGCTAGCCTTGGAATCACACCAACCGCATCAAATGGCACACAAGGCCTGCCGGGCCTAAGAATGGACAGCCTTCAAGAGCAAGTTTGCCCACTGTGCATACTTAGGACAGAGCAGAGTAAATGGTGACCCTACCCTTCCTTCAGTTCACTGGTAGGTGTACAGAGACTGATTGGAGGAACTGTCAGTATGATGTACATTGTTCAGCCAACAAAAAAGGCAGTTTGCTGGTAGTAAGACACATGGCACAGCAGTGATTCTGTCTCTGGTGACAGCTAATGATGAGCGACCCAAGCAAAGTTCAGTTTGCCAGACATTTGCTGAGCACTTTAAAAAAATGCAAACCTCAAGCATAGCGCCCGAACCTTATTAAAGTCTATGGGAGCTGATTTTTTTTCAATCTTCTGATTAAAAAGGGTATGAGTAGATGGTCACTGGCATGGGGATATGTACAAATTTAAAAAAAAAGTCAGTTCAGAGGGGAGCAAGTCTTTTAATAGGGCAGCATTAAGAATACATGATAACTTTAAATAATATGGATACCTTAAAGTGATTGTAAACCCTCACCTTGTAAAACAACCCATTATGTTTAAAATATAAATGAAAGGCAAAACATTTGTGTATAGATATAAAAAAATATATATAAATACCTTTTTCCCCTTTTTAAAAAGTAATCACATTCCCTCTGCTCTCAGCAGCATTAGAGCTGGGGGAGGAGAAACAGCGGCACACTGACCTTCCCAGTAAAAGGGGTGTTTCAGGACAAGTCAGATCATTGGAGGAGAGCTGCCTGGGTTCCCAGCATAGCTACAGAACTGACCACGGTGTGCTCTCCTGTTTCATTTTTTTCAATTTTTAATAGGGAAAGCAGAGGGACTGGCAGGAACACCAGGGATTTCACACAAAGGAAGCAATACAAAGAGAACAGGATACTTTCTCATACAAGTACATGGTACAGCAGGCACATATCAGAAATATGAAGCACTGGATTTACATATTCCTTAAACCTGCACATGAACTGGTGTAGGATAAGAGTTGGTTGTGGATTATGGGGTGACCAAAAAGCCAAAAAAAAAACCCTCAACAAAACAGTGTGCAGTCTCCCCCAAAATCCATACATGTCTCTTATCTGAGCATTAGCAGGGCTAGCCAGGAAAGGGAGGCCCCTTCCCAAATTATTCCTGGCCATTATTCCAGGCCAGATGCTTTCATCATGGGGAAGGTACCTTGCCAGGGGGCTTCCCCTGACTGGGCACCATGTCCCCATTTTGATGGGTGCTAGGGCCTCTTCCCCACATCCCTGGCAGCTGCATATGGGGGTATTTCTGGGAGAATTATTGGAATGTAGAAGCTCCCTTTAAAATAAGGGGGGGCACTGTATATTGCCCCCCCCCAGCCCAAAGTGAATGACTAAGGGTTGGATAAGACCCCTTTTACACATTCACAAAAAAATAAACAAAAAGTAAACACACAGACACCGTAGAAAAAGTATTTTATTAAAAACATACACATACACACAAAAATCCCAAATAATGTCCAAATTGGTAAATCCAATGTAAATTCAGCTGTCCAACAATGTAGATCCATCGTCAGTCACAATAAATGACTCCACACCGACACAAACACAACAATCTGTGCCAATGGTCCTCTCCCGCTGGCCCTTGCCACAAATGATAGTGCCTCAGCCAGTGTGAACAAATCACCCGCTGATGTTGGCCCATGTTGTTGACCATATATAGTTAAGACCATATTTGGTCAATGACGCCACCTGGGATTCCTGTTTGTTTTTGTGTGTGTCGCTCCTTTGCTGGCCGGATTAGTGAGGCATCTCTCCCTTGTAGGCAGAAACACCATAAAATGATGATAATGATTCTCTACTGATGGACCCTTGCTGCAAATGACTGCATCTCAGCTGAAAGCTTAGTGTCAATGAACCAGCCGCTGATGTTGGCTCATGTTGTTGACTAAATATGGTCATGAAAATATTTGGTCAATGATGTAGCGCACCCCCTAAGGAGCCGCAGGTGAAATGGGATCTCCCACTCTGCACAGCCAGGCACACCACATCTTCCCAGGCACTTGGAGGCAGAAAACAGTCCAGTGCTTTTTTTTATATATTTATTGAGGGAATAGAACTTGGATAGGGATTGGGAATATTACCGGATGCCCACCTGCCTTTAAAGAGCAACTCTTTAGGGACAACTCTTCTTATACACAGCTATATACAGTCTCTATATACACTCCTCTTCCTTCCTTTGCAGAAAACAACACAGATTCAGCTGGAACACTGTCTGATGAATTTGACAAAAAAAGCACTTAGTCAGATTGAGCAAAAGCCCTTTACAGGCAGGGACCCCAGGTCCCTTTGGTTGTGTAGAGAAAAGTCCAGTGTCCAGCTATATTACTGTGGCTACTGATCCTAGCACTACCTCTTCAGGCACTTCCAGCCTGCCTGGCTGCAGCTGCCCCTCTCACTAGCCCTCCTGGCTACTTCCCACAGTCCTCCCAGACTGTCACACTCACCATCCACCTGGCTGACTTCTCCTGGAGATCTCCAAGATGTACTGACTCTCTCTCCTGCTACCCTCACACCATGCATCCAGGACAGGAATTTCTCTGTGTGTTGTAAGAGGATCCCTTCAGCACCAGCCCCAGGCCCAAGGTCACCCTCCCTCAGACTAGGGGCTACCGACAGCCTCCTCAGCACTCCATCTTCCACCCAACTGCCCCAGCTGGCTGGACCCCTGAGTATTTATGAGGTGGCCTGCACCCTGCCAGCCCATTTTGCTGGAGATTGGCTGGTGCCCTCATGAATACCCTCACCCTCCACTTCTAGAAGCTTCTCCAAGGTTCTAGCAGGTGGGGGGAGGTACCAGAGATCACTCACCCAGACCCAGGTTCAACGCAGGCTTGGCTGCCACAATTTGAAATAAGCCGGCGGGCAGGAAACTGTCATTTAGTGTTTGTAGCAATAACATCACCAAATAAATAACTTCCGGCTGCAGCTGCCAGAAGTACGGGTGGGTGGGCAAACCGGCAGACTGGCTCATTTAGTGAACCGCAAATAGCTCTGGTCTGGGTAGAGATTATGCTTCCGGAGCTCATCTCTTGTCACATTATCAGGGTCATAAAGAAATGAAGGGGAAATGAAGGGGAAAATATTCTCCTGTTTTCATATCCCACTGCTTTGCTGGCCGGCTTAGTGAAACACCTCTCCCTCATAGGTGGGAACACTGCAGAATGTTACTTGCAAAGGAAAGACGAATGGAAACAGGTGAATATTTCACTGCTTTATAGAGCAATCATGGCATTGGCAAGTTGTTGGCGCAGACAGAATCGCTAATGTGGCACAGCCCTATAAATGATGACCCAACCACTTTTATTGCACACAAAGCGATCAACATGTGCAAGGTCACTGCCTTTATGGCCTGCCCAGACATCCGGCCACAGGAAAGTGTCACCAATACATTCATAAACAAAAAAATGTATTTTATTGATCATCTCTCTGTCCCATTTATCATCATCTTTCTGTCAAAAAATATTGACAGCAGATAGAGATAGAAGGGTCTCCCTACGTAACCTCCTTTGTGTTTATCTCATTCGTGAGTTATGCGTGATATTTTTTTGGCAGCGGCATTCCAAGCATTTACTATGCTTTGGTTTACAACAAGACAACACACAACAACAGCAATAATATTTTTAATAATAATAATACCAATAGCACCCAGAGCCCTTTACTATTAGATTTTATGCATCATTTCATAAAATAATTTATTAATACTACATATTTCCTTCCTCAATGGCTGTTGTTGTTTGTGTATACTTTTATGGGTTGTTCTTAAAAAAAGATGATAGTAAAAATAATAATGATATAATAATTTTTCCTTTGTTATTTATGTATACTGTTTTGGGTTGTTCTATAAAAACACACAATAATATAGACAATAAATATAATTATATTCATATAATTTGTTTTTTATTACTCTAGTCCTTGTTGTTCATGTATAGTTTTAGGGGTGAAAAAAAATATATATTAATATAATATTATCACTGTTAATATTGCTGTTTTTGTATACTTTTTTGTCTTGTTTTTAAAAAAAGTATAATCATAATAATATTGTTTCTATTGTTATTGTTATTTATACATGTATTATATTCTTAGTTATAGTTATTCTATAAAACATATAATATAATAACTATTATATATTGTTTCTATTACTATGCCTATTATTGTTTATGAATACTTTTAGGGCTTATGTATACTTTTATGAGTGATTCTTTAAAAACATATAATAATAATAATGAGAAGAAATTATTGTGATTATTTTATAATATTGTTTTCCATTACTGTTGTTGTTTACTTTTTGGGGTGTTATAAAAACATATATTAGTGTAATTATTATTATTATACTGTATAATATTGTTTCCGTTACTGTTGTTTACTTTTTGAGTTGTTCTATAAAACATATATTATCACTATTATTATTATATAATATTGTTTTCCATTGCTGTTGTTGTTTACATTTTGAGGTGTTCTATAAATACATATATTATTATTGTAATTATTATTATTACATAATAGTGTTTCCATTACTGTTGTTGTTTACTTTTTGGGTTGTTCTATAAAAACATATATTATTATTATTTAATATTGTTTCCATTACTGTTGTTTATTTTTTGGGTTATTCTATAAAATATATATTATCATTATTATTATTACATAATATTGTTTCCATTACTGTTTTTCATGGGCGTCCGCAGGTAGGGGCAAAGGGGGGCAAGTGCCCCCCCCCCCGGAATCAGGGATCGCAAGGTGTCTGCGCAGATTGTGAGCAGGTGCTGGAACACTCCATGTTCCAGCTCCTGGCACAGGAAGGAAGATTACACTGTGGACGGCAGCCGGCAGGGCTTTCCATCGTCCGGTGTTAAGACAGCACTGACCTGCAGAAGCCTGTGCCAGGAGCCTGACCTGCCAATGCGAGTTATAGACAATTCTTTTCTGTGGGGGGAAAAGAGCTCTGTGCAGGGGATTAGATATGTATACTGGCATAGCACACTCCTGGAATCTGAACCCTGTACATAGCACATGCCTAGAATCTGCACCCTGTACATAGCACACTCCTGCAATCTGCACCCTGTACATAGCACACTCCTGGAATCTGAACCCTGTACATAGCACATGCCTAGAATCTGCACCCTGTACATAGCACAGACCTGGAATCTGCACCCTGTACTTAGCACACACCTGGAATCTGCACCCTGTACATAGCACACGCCTGGAATCTGCACCCTGTACAAAGCACATGCCTGGAATCTGCACGCTGTACATAGCACACGCCTGGAATCTGCACCCTGTACATAGAACACGCCTGGAATCTGCACCCTGTACATAGCACATGCCTGGAATCTGCACCCTGTACATAGCACACTCCTGGAATCTGCACCCTGTACAAAGCCCACGCCTGGAATCTGCACCCTGTACAAAGCACACGCCTGGAATCTGCACCCTGTACAAAGCACATGCCTGGAATCTGCACCCTGTACATAGCACACGCCTGGAATAAAGTCTGCCGTTTCCCCCTTTAAAATAAATAATTGCGAATCGCGGCTAAGCCCCTCCCCATCATGACATTGTCAAAAGGGGCGGAGCATGGGTGACCTTAAAATGATGCCCCCCCCCCTGAAAAAAGTTCTGCGGACGCCCATGCTGTTGTTGTTTACGTTTTGGGTTGTTCTATAAAACATATATTATAATTATTATTATTATTTAATATTGTTTCTATTACTGTTGTTGTTTACTTTTTGGGTTGTTCAATAAGAAAGTATATTATTATTATTATCATATTGTTTCTATTACTGTGGCATTTAGTGTATGTAATTCTAGGGGTTGTTCTTACATAAAACATATAATTATATAATATTGTTACTTTTCCTTGTATTACATATGTTTTGTGTAGTATTATAATAATAATAATAACAATAATAATATAATATTGCTTCTATTGCTGTTGTTGTTTATGTATCATTTTTTGGGGTGTTTTATAAAAACATGAAATAATATTAATAATAATATTAATAATGTTTCCATAACTATGGCTATTGTTTTTTATGTATACATTTATAGATTGTTCTTTGAAAAAAACATATGATGTTATCACTTTTAATATTGGTATGTGTGTATACTTTTTTTGTGTTGTCCTATAAAATCACACTATCTCTATTAAAATACAATTATTGATGCCTAATAATAAAATGATTATTTATTGATCAAGGCGTAGGATGAGCTAGATGAATGACAAATGCAGATCCATACTGAGATGAAACATAAACACACACAAGCTCCGGCTGTCCCTGAACTGACGCTGTGTGTTTTTCACAGACTTTGTGTGTCTCTGATGAAGAAAAAGAAATGCAGCCAAATTCTTGTCACTGTCACCCCCTCCAGTCTGGGCTCTGTGCCCATGCAGGGTATTATGGGGTTTGCTGTGATCTAAGATTCCCCCCACCCTTTCCTTTCTACATGCCCTGCAATTGCTTGTCAAGCCCAGACTCTTGTGCCAGCTGTGGCTCCAGCAGCAGAATATATAGCAGCAGGGCTTGTACCAAGCGTCAGGGGCGCAGGGAGGGAAGAACAGCTGCAAGCCATTGCTTGTACTCAGCTCTTCTATTCCAGCATCCTTTGGCAGTGTGAGGGAGATTGCAGAGACAAGTGCCTGGGAATCCTTCCTCCTTTACAGATGCCACCAAGGAGCAGGAGGAGACATCCTCGTCCCCTCCGTCATCCATATCAGTGGTAGCAGCCTGTATCAAAACAAAGAAGAGCGCCACATAAAAGGATGTGAGCTGGGAAGCTGAGCACAGAGAAGAGGGAGTGAGCAGGGAGGCTGGCAATTCACCACATCCTCTCCGGCAGGGTACCAGTCTCCAGCATCCACAGCAAACCCAGCCCTTGGTAAGAACAGGGGGCATCTGATGGTTGGGTGGATTGGAGGGTTGCATGAGTTAAATCACAGCTGACGATATGGAATATGGAGTGTACAGGGACCCTGATAGTTCTCTACATCTTCCCTAGGAAAAGTACCTGTTTCCAGCTTACTTTCCCCATCCTTAGGTAAGATGGGGTTCCATTTGGAGGGGTTCATGAAGTTGCCCAAATTAAATTCCGGTCAAATGAAATAACTAGCTGGGATGTAGGACTATTATTAAACAAAGAGCAACATGCAATTTGCTCTTGCCCATTGCAACCAATCAGTCTCGGTGTGCCATTGTTCCGACCAGTTGCTATGGGTCATTGGATTAGCCATACCATCCTTACTCTCCGTTGTACCTTATTAGATGTATATCGATACCCTTGTATCTATAGGTTCATAACAGGTTGGCGCAAAACTAAATGTTAACGAGCTTTGAACACTTGTTCCTAGGTTGAGGTGTAAGGGAAGTTTGGACTGTTGCAAAGGTCAGGTCCTTTTGTCTGGGCTGGCACATGGGTGGTGCGATGAGGGGGTTCCATCTATAGGGGGCGTCATCTTGGAGGTGAACGTGGGGAAGACCCTGAAGGTCCTGCCGTCCAATAAACAGGATTAACCCCTTCCCTAATAACCCACCGGTCTCGGATTAAATGCGTAAAGCGCAGTTTTAGTTGTTATGACTCCAAGACTCTCAACGTGTCATTGAATAAATGCCAAATATAGATTACATTTTTTTATTGCAATTTTTTTTCCTTTCTCCTGCATTGTTGACCCTTTTAAAGCTCAGTGTGAGTATTCCCCTCAATCATAACAGGTCAATCATTCCAAATCAGTGCCCAGAAAATCCACTCCGGCTTGGCAGTGCCCTCGCATGGAGCTGGCAGCCAGCATGAGCGCCAGAGCAGAAACGTGTTTATCAGAAATTGTAATGACAGCGAGTTACGTTGGGGAAAAAGCTTGATCTTTTCACAGTATTGTTCCTCCTTGTAAAAATTCTGCAATTAGCGGCTATTCACGATTAAATCCATCAATAATAGTGTTTTTTTTGTGGCCCTAAACTGGCACAGCGGTATGCCCCCTCTGTGCTCCCAGCTTAATAAACTGTTTGACCTCATTATGCAATCGCGGGCTGTATTAGTTTTATGTACGGAGAATGCAGAGCTTGTATTTTCTACGCAGAGTGACATGCATATTAATGTACTTCCAGTGTGTTTTTTGACTACCTCTCAGTCATTACCCTCTTAATCACATTTTAGCCTGTGCAATTAACACCAACTTCCCAGACTCGACTCGGTGCCAGGCGCCGAGCACTGCTGAGCCATGCACGTGTTCAGTCCCTTTGTCCTGTTCCCCCGGTGGCTGCAACCAAATCCTTTGTCCTAAAAGCTTCAAAAAACCCCCCCAAAAATATATCTTGCATTTATTGTCAATAATTTAGACAAAAAAGGAAAAAAGGGCAGTTAGCGAATCAGCATTCAAAATGACTGAGTGCTATTTAATCCTGATTGTTTGCAAACCTATCCCAGGTGATAACAAGCCTAAGGATTGAGAGATTTGTTTAGGCTTATCTATGGCTGCTGTGATTTTTTTTGCTATTAAAATATAAAAAGATAATTGTGTAACTAGGTATTCTTGCAAATAAAAATTAGATTATTCTCAGTTTTGCCATAAGTTATCCATCTCTATTAAACATTTTGCAAGCTTATACTCAAGACAATGGCAATTACGATAAAATGAAATAAAATAAAATAATTGTTAGGAATTGGATTGGATTGTGGGTGTCAGGCACAGAACCCATAGACTCCCCATTTTTTTAGCGCCTTGGGCAGCTGCTCCTCTTGCCCTCCCCTCTACCAACTTTGGGTAAACAGGCTCAGCTAATCAGGCAGAGCTATGTATGAATAGACACACATTGAGCTGACTTCTAAATTGATCAAATATATAATCAGATTTGTTGCTATGGGTTACTGACCTCCATCATGACATTATTTTGTAAATGCCCTTTAAATGCAGATGTGGTGGATCATTGTAATTCAGATCTGCAGTTTCTTCTGGTTTTAAATGAGTCTCCAAATAAAGATGACATTTGGGGAACTATATAGCAGGTGACTCAGGAACTGCAGTTGTTGGAAGACTACAAGGCACAGCATTTTGTGCAAAGGGTCCATTGCAGTACACCATTTATGTGAAATGAAAATCGCTCTGCAGACTTTCCTTTGGGGTGCTTAAAGAACCCAAAATCCAACAATTCTGTGCATGGGATATGTGCAGCTCGTGGACTACAAATCCCAGCTTCAGACAACTTGAGGTCCCACTGCACCCACTAATTACCATACTTCCAGACCTTCTGAAATAGCAAAGAGGGACACCTTCTTCTGCTGCTCCCCCAGAATCATGGAGCCTAAAGAATGAATGCACAATAAACCCACACATAATTACCTATAATAACAAAATCCATTCATTCAGGAAAGTCTATCACCTTTGGTAGTCACATAGGGGTGTATTTATATAAAAAAAAATATTGTGAAGTTATGTGTCTAGCAAACTTGCATGTACACTCATTCTGTGCAAATGTAGACAAGATCAAATATTATTAGACTATTTTCCTTCCAGGTTGAATATTATTCACTTATAAAAAGTAGAGTGAAGCAGAAAAATACTGAATTATGGCCACTTGATAGAGCTGATCATAAAAAAATGTATTTATTATGATCACCAGCTCCATCTAGTAGTCATATGCAGTATTTTCCTGATTCACTCTATTGTGTATGAATGAATTGACCTGTTGAGAAAATTACCTTTGCAAAGTTCACAGAATGAATATCTCTGTAATTTTATTGTTTTATCTTCATAAATACACTCCTATAGTGTATTTTTTTTCATAGAGGTCTATACCTCATACCTAGAAGAGGGGCATTTGAGAAGTAATGAGGGACAAAGAGATTTGGTTCCAATATAGGGACAGGCGGTCCAAATCAGGGACACTTGAGAGCTATGGTGGTTACATAGGGGTGTATTTATAAAAACAATTTGTGAAGTTATTTGTCCAGGGAAATTGCATGTACATTCGTTCTGTAGGAACATTTTGCAGGTGCAGCTTTTTGATCAGCTTGGCCTGCTGCACTGGGACCAGAAAGAAAAAGTGGCCATCAGAGAAGGACATGGGAAGCCACTTGGTAGAACAGGGTGTGGGGGTTGGGTGGGGGTGCTGCTCCCTACTGGTAAGTATTTTGGCCCCTGAAGTGGATGTGAATCATAAAAACCATATATAAGCTTTAATCTGTTATTGTCAATTCAAAAGCCATTATCTGAATTTTTAGATTTGTAGCTTTCATTAAAATAATCCCAGTTGATCCTGCCATGAAGGTGATTGTCCAAGGTACTTCCTATTATAGGATGACAATCCTGTCTCTCAGTTGTGCTCCTGCCTTGTAACCCTATCACATGGGATTCTGATGGAGACTTCAACACATGCCATGCAGGAATTGCTGGAATTCATGTAGTGCAAAAGTGGCTGCAAGGAGGCCGCAGCTAATCAGAAACTTTGAGATGTAACAAAGAATAGAGAAAAAATAAAAATAAATAAAAGGGATTCTATTTTTTTTAACTAAAATGACAATTGTTTATGATACACATGGTTGAAGTCAGGACCCTGTGCAGGCCAGTCAAGTTCCTGCACCCCAAACTCGCTCATCCATGTCTTTATGGACCTTGCTTTTTGCAGTGGTGCGCAGTCATGTTGGAACAGGAAGGGGCCATCCCCAAAGCGTTTCCACAAAGTTGGGAGCATGAAATTGTCCAAAATGTCTTGGTATGCTGACGCCTTAAGAGTTCCCTTCACTGGAACTAAGGGGCCAAGCCCAACCCCTGAAAAACAACCCCACACCATAATCCCCCTCCACCAAATGATTTGGACCAGCGCACAAAGCAAGGTCCATAAATACATTAATGAGCAAGTTTGGGGTGGAGGAACTTGACATTCTTCCCACTGATCACTAATGCAAGAAGCATTCTTTCCGCTGACCACCAATATAAAGGGCATTCTTCCCACTAGCAACCAATGTAAGGAACATTCTTTACACTAGCAACCAATGTAAGGAACATTCTTCCCACTAGCAACCAATGTAAGGAACATTCTTTACACTAGCAACCAATGTAAGGAACATTCTTCCCACTAGCAACCAATGTAAGGAACATTCTTTCCACTAGCAACCAATGTAAGGAACATTATTTCCACTAGCAACCAATGTAAGGAACATTCTTCCCACTAGCAACCAATGTAAGGAACATTCTTCCCACTAGCAACCAATGTAAGGAACATTCTTCCCACTAGCAACCAATGCAAGGAACATTCTTTCCACTAGCAAACAATGTATGGAACATTCTTCCCACTAGCAACCAATGTAAGGAACATTCTTTCCACTAGCAACCAATGTAAGGAACATTCTTTCCACTAGCAACCAATGCAAGGAACATTCTTTCCACTAGCAACCAATGTATGGAACATTCTTCCCACTAGCAACCAATGTAAGGAACATTCTTTCCACTAGCAACCAATGCAAGGAACATTCTTTCCACTAGCAACCAATGTAAGGAACATTCTTCCCACTAGCAACCAATGTAAGGAACATTCTTTCCACTAGCAACCAATGTAAGGAGCATTCTTCCCACTAGCAACCAATGTAAGGAGCATTCTTCTCACTGACCACCAATTTAAGGGGCATACTTCCCACTGACCACCAATACAGTTTTTTTTCGCCCACTGGCCACTAATGCAAGCAGCATTCTTCTTACTGACCACCGATGTAGGGTTTTTTTTCCCACTTACCACCAATTTAAGGAGCATTCTTCTAACTGACGACCAATGTAAGGGACATTCTTCCACTGATCACCGATGAACTGGTTTTTGCTGGGTTTCAATGAGACCTGAAATTATTTCAAGGGTTCCTCTGGGGTAGAAAGGTTGAGAAAGCCTGCTCTATTGCTTTGAGGAAGAGAACCGGCAAGATCTAAAACGTTGGCTTTGTTTGACTTATGTGACATGCGATGAATAAATATGTGGGAATCTTCAATCTTTAACCAAGTGCTGGAGACTCTTCCTCCTCGCCTACAATAAGAGTCCTTTAACTCTGCAGTGTACTGACTCTATGGATGCACTGTAGATGTCGGAATACAGATCTAGTATAATTTCCAGGAAATGGCATAGACAGTACAAAGAGGGGGTGTATTGTTAAAGGAACACCATAAACAAGAAGATGAAACAATCCCTACTGAGAATTCAAGGGGGGTGGGGCGTCACATGTAATATTTATCCATCTGAGCGTTGGATGACAATTCATCATCCTGACAGCCCATGGAGGATCGCTTTGACTGCGGTGGGATTTTCCTTTAAAGCTTACTTAAAGAGAGATGATGTAAAAGCTTGCCAGTGAATTATATCTCCATATTAGAGAGCCTGTGTGCTTTTATCATTGGAGATTGCAGGGTGCTCCATGTCCTATGTGTACGGTATTTTAAGATTAAGCGCCATTTATTGCAACATTCACAAACCTTAGCCTTGCAACATGACAGTTTGCTGCCTTTTTGGCATCTTTATAGCCTTTCCTGTGTGATTGAATCTCTTGCTTAGGGCCGATGCGCACCATCGTGTTTATGTGCGCTACAACCCAGGATCACAGTGCGTTAAAAGCACATGATAATTAGTATAATAGTTTATCAAGCTCTTCACATCAGTGCATTGAGGTCAATGCATTGCGTTTTTCAAAAATCTTTCTTTCTGTATGTTTTTGTAAAAGCGTGCATTATATTATAGTCAATGGCAACGGATGGAAAATGCACTAAAACGCACTATGCTTTATAATTAGTGCTTTTTTCAAATCACATATCCATGTTTTCACCAAACACAGACGTAACCAAAAAATGGAGACCTGAGATGCTGAAAATAAAAGGAAAGCAAACACAAGTAAAATGCATGCAAGACACAACTAAAACACACCTTGTATTGCATTACTTTTAAGGTAATGTAAAGTATCAAAATATTAGTCACCCCCCTCTCCCCCAAGTGGCCAGGATATTGCTTTTTGGATAAGGAGATTTTTTTCCTGGTTCAGACCTGCCCATTGGTGGAGTGGCTACTCGTAGGTTTTTTGTTTTTTAGGTTAGTAGGTTAGTATTCATCTCTATTTTATTAAAGTATAACTAAAGGCAGTTATGGATAGAGTGCAGTTTTGGATAGAGTGGAGATAAGTTAGAACACCTTTCAGATTTTATTGTTGTCTGTGCCCTCATTAGGGAGATTCACCCTCTCTATTTGTCCTCGTTACTATTACCATTGAAAGTGGAAGTAAAAGAAAATCCCATGTGTTGGGTTTTCCCCAGAAAAGCAATAGTGGGAAAATGTTCCAATGGGGACACTAGTTCTGGTGACCTGGGGGTCCCCAAGGAATTCCCTTCATTTGCAGGGATTTCCTCTCACTTCCTGGCTATGGGACAGGAAGGAAAGGTAAATCTCCCCAATGGGACAAAGATGGCAAAAATAAACCTTACAGGGGTTATAACCCTCCCTTGCACTATCCAAAATGAAAAAAAAAAATTTGTCTTTAGTTCTACTTTAAGTGTTGTGGATAATAAAGTACAAAAGACAAATATCCATGATGGTCCAGAAAGGTACAAATATATCCATAACAGGAAAACATAGACATACACGTACATATACGTGTTTTACAGAGAGATCAGTAGAAGCCATAACAATTTGGTCATATTATACCAAAGAAAGAGGAAGGACAAAAATCCTCATAGCAGAAGCTAACCAAATACATACTAGGTATGGTAATATAAACCAAACAAACAGAAAGCAATAGAGTTCCCATCTACAATATAGAGGAGATAATGTGCCCATTTGGAAAACCACCTCTACGTCTAGGAAGCTATCATTGAGTGGTAAGTCCAAAAATTGGACAACCCAAGGAGAAAAGAGTATTGAAAGAAGAGGGAGAGAAAAGAAAAGAGGGGGGCCGAAAAAAATAAACAAAAAGGGCGGAGGGGGGAGCGATAGTAGGAGGGCATGTGCACCTAACAGCATCCCGGAAGTAAGTGTAGCAGAAATAAAAGAGGCAAAATTGGAAGAGTAACAGAAATGAGTCCAAACCGTCCACACAAGGCTGTGAGATTCAGATTTTTCCTCATCTCTGGCAATCATGCTTTCCATATGCTCAATATTGTTCATTTCACAAGCCCAAGCAGCCAAAGATGGTGGTTTAGGCTGGTGCCAACATCTGGCAATGGCAGATCGGGCTGCTCTCAGGAAGTGTCTAATCAGACTTTTCTTAATTTGTTTGTAGGATGCTGGCAGCATAGAGAGTATTGTAATTTGGTGTTTATTTGGGTATTTATCACCCACCAGGGCATCATACAACTGTACTAATTCATCCCAAAAAGGAACAATGCGGGGACACGTATCCCAGATATGGAGCATTGTGCCAGGAGCCTGCAAGCAACGCCAACATACATCGGGGACAGAAGGGTCAATTTTGTGGAGGGTGGTAGGCAATGATACCAACGAGAAAGAAGACAATAATTGCATTTTGGGCACTCATAGTTCTTTTTAATTTATCCACATGCTGTTAATAGCCTGAACATTTTTTACACAAGAAGCTACATATTGAATGTTATACATTAGCAGCTTGATGCAATCAGTGCTCAGTGAAATACAATAAGGTAATAGGATTACTGCTATTGTTGACCTCCTACTAAAAATGCTAGTTGCCTGACTGTCTCTAAATTCTGACTTCAGATGCTGCATGCTTTTTTTTAGGCCAGTTATGTAGATAGCATGGAAGACAGAGATAGCCAGTCAGATTACATTTTCAGATGGCAGCCTATATACTGTATGTAAAAGCAATCCTGTAGATAGGATTTGGCCTTGCTGGGGCGTGACTTTAGCACCATCAGCTTCTGCATCAGTCCTGTGTGATGGGCATTATCCAGCTTATCAAAGGACATTCCGTACAGCCAATACAGTGGTTTAATACAGTTGCTAATGAGACCCAGCACATGGTTGGCACAAGCCTGGTTACAGTGTACAAAGCTTACCTCCTCTGTACAAGGGCCTCATGTCCTGTTTGTTGTTCCTCGCCTGGTAGCTGGCTTATATGAGCTCCAGCTTCCTTTCCTGGAACTTCATCTGGTTGCTTTATTTTGCCAACCCTGGCCTTGTCTGTCTGCATTGTGCCCATTTCCTGGGCCTAAAACTATGCAGACTAATAATCAATATCAAGACCTTCCACTGTATATGGGGAGCCTTCGCTGTATATGGAGACCCTACACAGTATATATAATAGAGTCAATGCTATGTATATCAATATCCTCCACTGTTTATGAAGGCCCTGCACTGTGTACCAAGACCCTGCTTGGTATATCAAGAATTTCCATTGTTTATGTCAAGACCCTTCACAGTATATGGAGACCCTACACTGTATATCCAGACCCTTCCCTGTGTATGGAGACCCTCTCCCGAGTCCCGTTTATAGGGACCATGTCCAGTAAATTGGTATCCTCCATTGTGTATGGGGACCCTCTGGTGTATATCCAGACCCGCCATTGTATGTTGAGACCCTGTATGGTATATGGAGATTCTCTGATTTACACTATATTACCAAAAGTATTGGCACACCTGTCTTTACATGCACATAAACTTTAATGGCATCCCAGTCTTAGTCCGTAGGGTTCAATATTGAGTTGCCCCACCCTTTGCAGCTATAACAGCTTCAACTCTTCTGGGAAGGCTTTCCACAAGGTTTAGGTTTGTGTCTATGTGAATTTTTGACCATTCTTCCAGAATTGCCTTTGTGAGGTCAGGCACTGATGTAGACAGAAAGGCCTGGCTGGCAGTCTCCACTCTAATTCATCCCAAAGGTGTTCTATCGGGTTGAGGTCAGTACTCTGTGCAGGCCAGTCAATTTCCTCCACTCAAACTCGCTCATCCATGTCTCTGCTTTGTGCTCTGGTGCGCAGTCATGTTGGAACAGGAAGGGGCCATCCCCAAACTGTTCCCAAAATGTCGGGAGCATGAAATTGTTTAAAATGTCTTGGTATGCTGATGCCTTAAGAGTTCCCTTCCCTGGAACTAAGGGGCCAAGCCCAACCTCTGATAAACAACCCCACACTATCCCCCCCCCCCGCCAAATGATTTGGACCAGTGCACAAAGCAAGGTCCATAAAGACGTGGATGAGCAAGTTTGGGGTGGAGGAATTTGACTGGCCTGCACAGAGTCCTGACCTCAACCCGATAGAACACCTTTGGGATGAATTAGAGTGGAGACTGTGAGCCAGGCCTTCTCGTCCACATCAGTGCCTCACCTCACAAATGCTCTTCTGGAAGAATGGTCAAACATTCCCATAGACACTCATAAACCTTGTGGACAGCCTTCCCAGAAGAGTTGAAGCTGTTATAGTTGCAAAGGATGGGCCAATTCGATATTGAAGCCTACGGACTAAAACTGGGATGCCATTAAAGTTCATGCGCATGTAAAGGCAGGTGTCCCAATACTTTTGTTAATATAGTGTATATCCAGACCTTCCCTTTTATATGAAGGGGTTCTAATGTATATGGAGAACCTGTGCTATATATCAAAACCCTCTCCTGTATATGGAGACCCTGTCTGGCATATTGGGACCCTCCAGTGTATATGCGGACCCTCTGCTGAATGACAGTTTGTATTCTGAGACGATGAATGACAGTTGGTGTTCTGGCCGATGAATGACAGTTGGTGTTCTGGATAATGAATAACAGGCGATGTTCTGAGGCAATGAATGACAGTTTGTATTCTAAGGGCCGGTTCACATTGTAGCGAGGCGGAGCGGCGCGATGCGGCGCTCCAGGCGATCTCAAAGCGGCTTGCTAGGAGACTTCTATCATAGAAGTCAATGCAAGCCGCCTGAGATCGCCCTAAAAATAGTGCAGGGACCATTTTTCTAATGCGGAGCGAAGCGATTCGCTCCTATTAGAACGGTCCCATTTGCACAGCATTGAGGCGAATTGTCAGGCGACTCAAGTCGCCTGACAATTCGCCTAGATGTGAACGGGGCGCGAAGTCGCGCCGCTCCGCCCCGCTGCAGTGTGAACCGGCCCTTAGATGACGAATGACAGTATATTTTGGAAAAGTCTGAATGACATTTGATATTTTAAAAGGCAAATTTACAGATTAGTTTTCTATAAGAATAATAGGCAGTTGTTATTCTTAAATGATGAATAACAGTTGGTGTTCTGAGGGGCAGAATGACAGTTGGTGGTCTAAAGCAGGGGTCTCCAAACGACGGCCTTCCAGGTGTTGTGGAACTACACGTCCCATGAAGCATTGTAAAACTCTTGACATTCACAGACATGACTAGGCATGATGGGAATTGTAGTTCCTGAACAACTGGAGGGCCATAATTTGGAAACCCGTGGTCCAAAGTGATAAATGACAGTTTGTGTTCAGAGATGCTAAAATGACAGTTGATGTTTTGAGATGGTGATTGACAACAGGTGTTCTAAAATAATAAATGGCAGTTGGTATTCTGAGACAATGAATGGCAGTTGGTGTTCTGAGATCATGAATGGCAGTTGGTGTTCTGAGATCATGAATGGCAGTTGGTGTGCTGAAACTTTGAATGACAGTTGGGGGTTGATTTACTTAAATTGAAGAGTGCAAAATTTGGTGCAGCTTTTGTCAAAAAAACAACCCAAACAATATACCAAGGCACTAAACCTTATTGGACAATAGTGACTGAAGTAGTCCCAATTTGTGTGTTCCCTTTTATTTTGTTAAAGCTTAATTGAACGAGCTGAAGTTAGAAGCTGATTTTCTACTTTACACAGCTGCACTAGATTTTGCACTCTCCAGTTATAGTAAAGCAACCCGTAGGTGTTCAGTAAGGCTGAATGACAGTATATATGATGCTGTGAGTTAATAAATGATAATTGAGGTTCTGTGGTGATAAATGACAGTTGATGTGCTGTAAGACTAAATGACAGTTACTGAATTTGGACTACTCAGCTCAGCTACTCAGTACGCCAACTGTTATTGGTGTCACTGGGACAGGAAGTGAGGAGAAATCTCCACTGTGGGGACAGCAATAAAAAGTCAGGAGTTCTACCTTACCTATTCTAACTTTAAAGAGGACCTCTGGACCAGAGTCCTCACCGTGCTCATAGAATCCATCCTTTCACAAGACACTTTGCATTCTGTGCTTCACATTCTGGTCCATCTGAATGCTCAGCTGTGCTGGACCTGTCGCTGTGTGAAATATTCCCTTTACTTTGTTGCAGAGTTCAAGGGTAAGCAGAAAAAATGAGTGACAATGTATAATTATTATTGGTGTAAGTAATGAATATAAATTGAATTAAAAATGTAGCATGCATATAAATTGATACCTAATCTTATAATTTGTGCCAGCGCCTCCCAGACTCCTCTGCTTCCCCCTCTTGTCAGCTCTCGGAGTGCATGTTAATGGGCACGATGCTAAATAAATGCTAAATTTAGTCTTTTAGTGACATTACCTGATGCTTGCTCAGCGCTTTTAAATAGAAAATAAAACAGGAAAAGCTAGATAGAGTGAAATATGTATTTTAGACCAACCTCTGGATTTATTAAAATATGCAAAGCATTAAAAGAGACCTGCACTCAGCAAAAAATGAAGGCTGCCATAGCTGGAATCTGCTTCTGGAAAAATGCCGGTTGCCTAGCTTATCATACTAAGCCAATAGCTTAAATACTTTCTGAATTGTTAACCCAGAATAAGTATACATAGAGGAGTTTTTTTTTACGCTGCCTTCACTGGGTGCGTGCTTGCACAGGCAGGCAACTAGCATTCTTTAGAAAGGAGGTCATGATGGCAACCTCCATTTTTGTCACAATGGGGTTTCCTGTCTTAAAGTGGTTCTAAAGGCTGAAGGTTTTCCTTTTACTTAACCACTTGCCTACTGGGCACTTTCCCCCCCTTCCTGCTCAGGTCAATTTTCAGCTTTCAGCACTGTCACACTTTGAATGACAATTGTGCGGTTAAATACTGTACCTATATGAAATGGTTATAATTTTTTTCACACAAATAAAGCTCTCTTTTGGAGGTATTTAATCACCACTGGGTTTTTTATGAGGCGGCACTGATGGGCATTGATGAGGAGGCACTGATGAGGCTGCACTGATGGGCACTGATAAGCAGCACTGAAGGGCACTTATAGGCTGCACTGATGGGCACTGATGAGGCTGCACTGATATGCAGCACTGAAGGGTACTTATATGCACTGATGTGCACTGATAGGTGGCACTAATGAGGAGGCACTGATTGGCAGAACTGATGGACACTGATTGAAGCACTGATGGGCACTGATAGGCAGCACTGATAGGCACTGTTGGGGCTGCACTGATTATCAGGAGCCTGATCTCAATCCAGCAATGTGCACGAGAGCAGTGAGGCCCTTGGCTCTCTCGCTCCTCATTGGCTCTTCATCGGCCATTGGCTCCTGCTGCAGTCAGTCACAGGCAGTGAGGTGGGATTTATTTTTTTTTTAATCCTGCTATAGCATACTTTTGTTGCCTATTGATCCTGCCATTAGATTCATTTATTTGTTTCACTTGCTGTAACAGCAATGCTGTTCATTCTCCAGTGCAATCATGCTGCAACGCTGTCACCCTTGGATGAACATGTAGTTATAGATGGGCTTCAAGTTTGAGACCAACAAATAAACCACAACTGCAGCATCCACATTTAAAGCAATTTTAACAACAGGTTTTATTTCTCTTGAAAATGGGTTTAAGCCATTTGAATAAAATCTGACCATCGTAAACACCCCTAGAAGTGGTTTGTCCCAACCCTGTACCTGTTACTTTTGCTGGACAGCTTGGACTGTTACAGGAAGTAAAAATAAATGTCCTTACATTTTACAAGGCACGTTTTTTATTAAAACGGCTTTACATGCCCTAAACAAATATAACAATTACATAGGTTTGCAAGCTAATAGACAGAGTTATCAGTCATGTAGCGGTTAAGCTATTGCGCGTTTCATTCTATAGTCGCTGTATGTGCAAAAGAAGAAGCGCAGCTTCATTTTTCAGAGAAAGTTTCTTTTGTTGGTAAGTTCCCTGTAATGCTGTTAATGCGACAGTGTTTTCTGCCAGATGCGTCCTAGCCGCCATATATTGATTCAGCCGTACAACGAGCGTCGTGTTGAACACCTAATGGGCTGTTACGTCTATGGTCAATATTCAATTAGCTGTATTTTTCCTTTGTTGTCTGCGATGCCGACACTGCCATTAGCTTGTGTAGGAATTGTTCTGCAGGGATCTATTAAAGGCCCCCATATCTGCTATGAAGAGGGGGGCTAGGAGAAGGCAAATGGAGTGCTTTGTTATACCCATGATGAAGATTTAGGGGTAGTTTGGAAGTATCTTGGCTTGGTTTGGTCCTTTGTCCCTCCAAGTTATCATAGGAGGCCTGCAAGGATAAGTTGTTGGTGGTAAAGGTTTGGCGGACTCAGCTGTCATTCAGCCTCCTGACTATGAGCTGTTGGGTGAAATGCACCTGAGAGGGTGAATGACAGTATCCAGCCTCCTCAGAATGCAAATTATCATTCAGGCTTCCAAAAAGCAACAACTGTCATCCAGCCTCTCAGAATGCAAATTATCATTCCAGCTTCCAGAAAACCAACTGTCATCCAGCCTCTCAGAATGCAAATTATCATTCCAGCTTCCAGAAAACCAACTGTCATCCAGTCTCTCAGAACACCAACTGTCATTTAGCCTCACGAAACATCAACTGTCATCCAGCCTCTCAGAATGCAAATGATGATTCAGGCTTCCAGAAAACCAACTGTCATCCAGCCTCTCAGAACACCAACTGTCATTTAGCCTCATGAAACATCAACTGTAATTCAGCCTCTCAGAATACAAATTTTCATTTAGCTTCTCAGAACACCAACTGCCATTCATCCTTTTGAAACATCATCTGCTATTCAGCCTCTCAGGAATGTAACTGTCATTCATCCATATTTAAACCCCAAAACAAAATTGTAATATGTTGCAACTTACTAATTCTTAACCACTTCAGCCTTGGAAGGATTTAACCCCTTAATGATCCAGCCATTTTTTGTGATACGGCACTGCGTCTCTTTAACTGACAATTGCGCGGTCGTGCGACATTGCACCCAAACAAAATTAATGTCCTTTTTTCCCACAAATAGAGCTTTCCTTTGGTGGTATTTGATCACCTCTGCGGTTTTTATTTTTTGTGCTATAAACAAAAAAAGACAGACAACTTTGAAAAATAAAACAATATTTTTTAATTTCTGTTATAATAAATATCCAAAAAAAATATGTATAAAAACAAATGTATTCATCAGTTCAGGTCAATATGTATTCTGCTACATATTTTTGGTAAAAAAAAATTGCAATAAGCGTATATTGATTGGTTTGCGCAAAAGTTATCGCGTCTACAAGCTATGGGTTAGATTTAGGGACTTTTACTTATTTTTTATTGTTTTTATTGGTAATGGCGGCGATCTGTAATTTTTAGTGGGACTGCGACATTGCTGTGGACAAATCAGACACCTAACTGACACTTTTTGGGGACCAGTGACATTATTACCGTGATCGTTGCTAAAAAAATGCACTGATCAATGTATAAATGACACTGGCAGGGAAGGGGGTTCTAATGGTGTGGGGGATGGACTTACTGGGACAACACAGAGATCACTGTTCCTGATCACTAGGAACAGCAGATCTCAGTATTGCCACCTGTCAGAACGGGGATTTGCCTTGTTTACATTTACCCATTCTTCCTTTCTTTTACGGCGATCGCAGGGTGGCTCACTATCACATGCATGGACCGACGTAGGGGTACGTTGGTTAGCGCAGTCAAGCCACCTTGCCACGGTATATATGCAGAAGGCGGTCGGCAAGTAGTTAAAGGGCAACTAAACCCAAAAACAAAAAAAAAAATATTGCCTGGAGTTTGCATGTTCTCCCTGTACCTGCGTGGGTTTCCTCCGGGTACTTTGGTTTCCTTCCACACTCCAAAGACATGCTGGTAGGTTAATTGGATCCTGTCTAAATTGGCCCTAGTATATGTATGTATGAATGTGAGTTAGGGACCTTAGATTGTAAGCTCCTTGAAGGTCGGGACTGATGTGAATATACAATGTATATGTAAAGTGCTGCGTAAATTAACGGCGCTATATACTGTAAGTACCTAAAATGAATAAATAAATAATTTTAGTTTTCTTTTTTTTTTCAAGCTTTGATTCCATTATTTTCACCTGGTGGCCGGTCAGCAACGCAGCTCCATCTTAGGGTGGCTACATTCACTCTTCCACTGCATCTATGGAGAAGAAATGTAGCCACCCTTGGACAGCAGCATTGTCAATCAATGCAAGGGGTGGTGTTGGATAGACTTCTAGATTTAGACGGACTTTACATTAGTGACTAACAAATTAAAGCCAAACTCAAGATAATGCATTTTAAGCAGTTGCAGCAATAGTTTTTTTTTCCTTTTAGGATAAAGATTTTGTTTTACATAAATAAATAAAAGCTGACCATTGTAAGCACCACTGTCAGTGTTAAATGGTTTGTCTCAACCCTCTTAATGACACTTTTAACAGATAGCTTGGTCTGTTAAAGGCAGTTGAAGAATAATACATTTCCTGGCTGGATCACCAGGTGAAAATAAATGAGTAAAACCTAAGGAAAGAAACCTAATGGTAGGCTGCAATATATTAAATGTTTGCTCCTGGATTTAGCTGCTCAGTACACCAACTGTCACCTAGCCTCCTAAAACACAAACGGTTATTCGGGCACTTAAAACACAATTGTAGTTCAGCCTCTGAGAACACCAACTGTCATTTGGCCTCTCAAGTGACTAACTGTCATGCAGCCTCTCAGAACACCAACAGTGCTCAGTAGACCATCTGTCATTTGTCTTCTCAGAACACCAACTCACTCTCTTGGAACATCAGCTATTATTCAACCTTTTAGAAAACACATTATCATTCAGACTCTCAAATAACCAACTGTCATTCCGTTTCTCACAACTTCAGTTAGCCTCGCAAAACATAAACTGGCATTCAACCTCTTGTCTCTTGGAGCACCAACTGTCATTTATCCTCTTGGAACACCAACTGCTATTTGACCTCTTTGAACACCAACAGTCATTCATTTTGTCAGAACCCCAATTGTCATTTAAACTCTTGGGACACCCACTGTCATTCAGCCTCTGAGAACACCAACTGTCTTTAGTCTTTTAGAACACCAACTGTCCTTTTGCCATTGTTTTTTTTTTTCATCAGAACTTCTATTCTCCCCAATGTTAATTTGTATGTAAAGCAGCTTGAAGTAGCTTGAGGTGGCATAGAAAGAGGTCAACTGCAAGTCAAATGCACCTTTCAACTTTGATCTTTAAATGATTCCAAAGCCTGATCTCAAACTGATGTCAAATGCATGCAGAATGCACCTGAAGGCACATTGCTTTTGTCCATCACACAAGCTTGACCCCAAACATTTATGATAGGGATCCCTTTATTTATGATGCTCCTGTTCTACCCTATTAAACAGTGTGTATAACCTCAGCAGTTCTTTCATGACCTGCTAAAGTAAAAAGGGAAAGCTTCACAATAAAGCAGTAGGATGTGGCTAGCACTTTTGTGCAGGGCTTAATTGCCATGGGGGACAGGTGCCATCCTTGCAAACTATTGAACATCCTTTTTCAAAGAGTGGTTCCAGGCTCCCCACAAAAAAGAAATAAAAGCCAGCAGCTACAAATACAGTAGTTGCTGACTTTTAATGTAAGGACACTTATCTGTCCAGGGATTAAGCAAAGTCCTCACCCAAGCTGATTCTTAAATTGGCTTTGGGTGCAGGCGCCGGCATCTCTAGTAAGGGAAACAGGAAGTGAATCCTTGCGGCTTTACAGCTGGTTTCATACAACGCATGCGCGGGCCCCACTGTGCCTTGTGAATGGTCTCGTAGTCTTTTGTGATGTGTCCTAGTAGACTGTGGGGAAAGGAGGGGGCACCAAACTTCCAGTTCAGATTGCCGCGGTGATCTGAGCCGGAAGTGGGAGCGGATACCTGTCAAAACCATGCAAACACTACATACTTCATGTAACAGAAAACAGGTCAAACAATTAAACTACTTACATTACTTAATTACTAGACATATTTAAAGGAAAACTCCATTCTTCTGCCAAGCTTTACATTTTATGGTTAGAGCCCAAGATATCAAGGGACCAGCTATACATACCTGCTATTCTGCACAAGTGAGACACATGGCTTTCTGTTAACAAGGTGATGGGTGGAAAAACTCCAAGACTGGCAGGAACACCTAAAACTCCAAGATAGGCAGGAACACCTAAAACTCCAAGACTGGCAGGAACACCTAAAACTCCAAGATAGGCAGGAACACCTAAAACTCCAAGACTGGCAGGAACACCTAAAACTCCAAGATAGCCAAGAACACCTAAAACTCCAAGATAGGCAGGAACACCTAAAACTCCAAGACTGGCAGGAACACCTAAAACTCCAAGATAGGCAGGAACACCTAAAACTCCAAGATAGGCAGGAACACCTAAAACTCCAAGATAGGCAAGAACACCTAAAACTCCAAGATAGACAAGAACACCTAAAACTCCAAAATTCCAGTGAACAGAACTAGAAATTTGTAGGGTGATTGAGGAAGTTTTTGTTATCCAAAGTGCCCATCCAATTTAGTCTACCAGTACAGAACAGTAAAATGAAAGGGATGGGGGAATGGTTGTGTTGGGAATACAGGCAGTTGTTTTTAGATGCTTAGATACTTAAATAAATGAAGATGATCGTAACTCAGAGAATGAAGCCCTTTGCTAACAGTGATGAGGGTTTGTACAATTATTATTTCATTAAACATTCATGGGAAAGGGTTCCACCGTGCACTGGGTAGGGGGCCAGTGTCCTAGTTCTACCCGGGGGTGTGTGTGGCTCCATAGCGAAGACATTGACTCATCTTCTAACGTGGGAAGAAAGGAAAAAAAGATCTCTCGGCTGGAAGTTTTCAATTAGTGATGAAATGCTGTATGCTTAACTTGAATGCATTGACTGGTTCACTCGCCATGTTCCCCCTTCTCACCTCTCCTTTCACACACGCAGATCCTGGTCTACAACACAGCTCCAAATGTTCTCATCTACTAACAGAGATGTTATTGACAAGAAAGGGAAAGTAGGTTAGGCTGAGCGCTGTTTTCCTTTAGTTAACTCCTTTCTAGCTGATCTCTAGAAAATAGGCCAACATTTAATCATGGTATGTGCCCACTGCCCATTAATAAATCAATAAACAAGTGCCTGAATGTGTCTTTATATTAGCTTCCTGCAGTACCCCACACAGCATGGGGAAAGGAGAGTCAGTAGTATTGACTGGCTTTGCAAAATCAAATACATACAGTCAGGGAGTTTGCTGACAAAAGGAGAGAGCACAGTGCTGGCTTTTTCAGTGTGATGTGGTGCTCCTTTCACTGTTTAATCAAAAGACTGGAGGTGGGCCAGTGACTAGGTAGTATTGCTTAATAGCAATGAAGAAAGGCAAGGTCTTCGACTTGACTGGCAGGGGTGCCTGGACCACAAGAGCAGGCAGACGGAGGTACAAACCTTTTGGCATGTGGGACAGACAGCATATTCACATTTCAATTTTGTCCGGAGTTAAACTAACTAGGCTCTTATTGGTATTACAGTTCAGAGTGGCATTAGAGCATCAGACACCAAGCTCAGGCTGTGCTTGGCAAACTGTCTTGCATCTTTTGAACTTATGGTTGTGCCATTTTGTCCATCTAAATGTAGCCATGTGCTCCCTTGAGAGTGGCTGGTAGTAGTGGTTCACCTGATAGCTGACCTCAATCGCACTATATATCACACATCCACAGACACTGACCAGGCTGGCTCTTGTTTTTGTTGTTTTATTTAGGTGAAATAGCTTGGATGGGGATAAAGGCTAACTGTGGGATGCCCAAAGAATTATGGTACATGGATTCCATACACACTCCTGTAAATGCACACTTCACTGCAGACTTTCCCTCTGCAGACTATTGCTCCTCTCAACTCTTCAGGACTTCACCTGCTGATCGTTTCTCTTACAGTTCTCTCTCTCTACACAGAAGCTGCAGCTTTACACTTCTTTGCTTCTCTCCAGCTCAGAATTTAGTTTCCAGCCTGAAGGGAAATTTATCAGGCTTCTCTATAACTTTTTCTTCAGAGCGATTAGCACGTGGTGAGGCCTACCCTGTTTCAGCAGGACCTCAAGAACACCCATTACAGGTCAGGGATCCCGGGCCCCTGAATGTACAGCAAAGTACTTGAGTGCTAACCGGGCCTTTGATGGACTACAACTCCCAGCCCATCCTCCTCGACCTGCTCTCTGGTAGTGACTCTCCTTCCCCTGACTGGCTCCCAAGGCTCCCACAGACTGTCCACTATTCCTCTCCCAGCCCGCTCCAGCACTTTCTCCTCCAGTCCCAGGGACCGTCACTCACCGCACCGGTGGATACCTTAAAGTCTCTCACTGTGTAGCACCTCTGCTGTTCTGTGCGGCTCCAGGAATCACTTTCCTTCCTGGCTGCACCCGAACACCCAGGCCCCAAGGTCACCCTCCCCAGACTGGGGGCGACCCCCCCAGGTAGGGGCCCGCTCCACAGCACCTCTGCTTCATCTCCAGGCTTCCACCCGACACTACTCCTCCCAGATTGGGCTGACTCTGAGTATTTAAGGAGGCTTGCCCCCTGCCAACTCTGCTTGGGAATTGGTCAGGGCTCCTTAGAACACTCCAGATGGCTCCACCTATCTCCCAGCATTCTGCCCAGAAACCAACCTCAGGTTTCTGAATACAGAGGGGGAGGTTCTGGTGACCTCATCTGTTAAGTCTTCCCAATCTTCCTTGAGCCACTCTTCCCGGCCCGGATCAAAACATTCAGGCCTGCACATTACAGTCAGGCCTGACTAAATTTACCTCTCCTAGCCAAAAACCTTGCTAGAAAACGCACCTATACTATGGGGGCGCTACATAAACTTCCAATCTTGTGGAGAGATGAACTACGCTATATTGTCAAAAGTATTGGGATGCCTGCCTTTACACGCACATGAACTTTAATGGCATCCCAGTTTTAGTCTGTAGGGTTCAATATTGAGTTGACCCACCGTTTGCAGGGGTATATAACAACTTCAACTCCTCTGGAAAGGCTGTCCACAAGGTTTAGGAGTGTGTTTATGGGAATGTTTGACCATTCTTCCAGAAGCGCATTTGTGAGGTCAGGCACTGATGTTGGTCGAGAAGGCCTGGCTCGCAGTCTCCACTCTAATTCATCCCAAAGGTATTCTATCGGGTTTAGGTCAGGACTGTGCAGGCCAGTCAAGTTCCTCCACCAAAACTTGCTCATCCATGTCTTTATGGACCTTGCTTTGTGCACTGGTGCGAAGTCATGTTGGAATAGGAAGGGGTCACCCCCAAACTGTTACCACAAAATTGAGAGCATGAAATTGTGCAAAATGTCTTGGTATGCTAATGAGTTCCCTTCACTGAAACTAAGGGGCCAAGCCCAGCCCCTGAAAAACAACCCCACACCATAATCCCCCCTCCACCAAATGATTTGGACCAGTGCACAAAGCAAGGTCCTTAAATACACGGATGAGCGAGTTTGGAGTTGAGGAACAGGACTGGCCTGCACAGAGTCCTGACCTCAACCCAGTAGAACACCTTTGGGATGAATTAGAGCAGAGACTGCGAGCCAGGCCTTCTCGTCCAACATCAGTGCCTGACCTCACAAATGTTATTATTATTATTACAGGCATGTACATAGCACTGACAACCTATGCAGCAGTTTACATATTGTACATTCACATCAGTCCCTGTCCCAAAGGGGCTTACAATTTATGGTCCCCATCTTGCATACATGCATGGGGAGGCCAGAGAGCACAGAGGGGTGAAGAGCAGGGGAGGGTGGAGAGCACTAGGGGAAGCTGGAGAGCACAGGGGGGCTGGAGAGCACTGGGGGGGGGGGGC
>BLSH010267965.1:182216-195612 GCA_018402905.1 Glandirana rugosa
CGCCAGATACGTTTTGAACAGCGTGGCATAAACGCGTCGCCAGAATATTCGTGTTAAAAAAAAAAAATTTAAATGAAAAAACTCACTTTTTTATTCTGTTGTCATTTCAATCGGGTTAAAAAAAGGTATAACACTTCCTATTACAATACGACTCATTTAACTATGGGTTGTACAGTGCGAAACTTTAACGCGGTCGAGTGTCTTACCGCTGTTTGAAACGTTGGATTTTTAGAGGTAACCACTGTAAATTGGTGAAGGAATGGCCCGGTAAAGACTGTGAGGAGAGGATGTACATTTTTAGTAGTAGACGATCTTTTTATGAGTCTTGGGGGTTTTTTAATTCACTAAACTGTTTCTTTTCCAAAAAAAACGCGTTTGAAAAATTCCTGCGCAAATATCGTGTGATATAAAAAGTTGCAATGATTGCCATTTTATTCCCTATAGAGTCCCTGCTAAAAAACATATATAATGTTTGGGGGTTCTGAGTATTTTTCTAGCAGATGATGATTTTTACATGTAGGAGAGGAGTGTCAGAAATGGCCCGGTAAGGAAGTGGTTAAATGTCACCAATGGAGATTTTTAGGTTGCAAAGTTTGTCGCCATTCTGTGAGCTGGCGCAATTTCAAAGCGTGACATGTTGGGTATCAATTTACTCAGCATAACATTATCCTTCACAATATGGAAAAAAATTGGGCTAACTTTACTGTTGTCTTATTTTTTCACTCAAAAAAGTAAATTTAAAAAAAAAAAATTGTGCTTATAAGACCGCTGCGCAAATACGGTGCGACAAGTTTTGCATAGACCGCCATTTTATTCTCTAGGGTGTTAGAAAAAAAAATATATAATGTTTGGGGGATTTAACCACTTGCTGACCGCCGACCGCAGTCTGACGGCGACAAAGTGGCTCGTTATCGCAAACCGCCGTCACATGACGGCGGCTGAGATAACTAGTGCTGTGAGCACGCGCCGCTGAAGGTGTGCTCGCGCGCTCACTGTGTCTGGGGGGGGGGCAGGGAGCAGGTAGGGTGGACTCGATCGCCGCCGGCTACCCGCGATGGCCCCCCCGCAGAGAGAGAAAGGTGGTCCGTGTAAGTAAACACGATCTCCGTTCTCATAGAGGGGGAAGGGCGATGATCACAGGCTTCCTGTATATGGAAGCCGTGATCATCCCCTTTCCCCAGCCAGGGCAGTCCCCATACAGTTAGAACACGCCCAGGGAACACAGTTAACCCTTAGAGCGCCCCCTGCAGGTTAACCGCTTCACTGCCAATGGCATTTACACAGTAATCAGTGCATTTTTATAGCACTAATCGCTGTATAAATGCCAATGGTCCCAAAAAAGTGTCAAAATGGTCTGACATGTCTGCCCCAATATCGCAGTACCGCTAAAAATCACAGATCGCTGTCATTACTAGTAAAAAATAAATAAATAAATAAAAACCCCAGAAATTAATTCTCATAGTCCGTAAACGCGGCAACTTTTGTGCAAACCAATCATTTTTTTACCAAAAATATGAAGAATATAAATCGGCCAAAACCGATGGAAAAAAATGTTTTTTTATATTTTTTTTGGATTTGTATTTTAGCAAAAAGTAAGAAATTTGGGTTTTTTTGCAAAATGGTCGCTCTTCTTTTGTTTATAGCGGCCATCAGAAATGACGCAGAGGGGATCAAATACCACCAAAAGAAATCTCTATTTGTGGGAAAAAAAGGATGCAAATTTTGTTTGGGTACAACGTCGCACGACTGCGCAGTTGTCAGTTAAAGTGACGCAGTGCTGAATCACAAAAAGTGCTCTGGTCCTAATGTGGGAAATCCTTCCGGTCCTTAAGTGGTTAAGTAATTTTTTTAGCAAAAAAAATGGTTTTAACTTGTAAACACCAAGTCCAGAAAATAGGCCGGTATTGAAGTGGTTAATATCACTTTAAAGATGGCGGCACACAGAAGCAGTCTCGGAGCTTGTGGATGTCTACACAAGGGAGGCTTTTACAGGTACTTGCATAAAACATGATAAATGCACCTATAATCCTATGAGATGATTTTGTTATAATTGATGGATTGGCAATAGGGAATCTATAAGGGGCAACATTATATCTACAGGGCCACAGCTAAATTCAATGATAAGGAGTCTATTACTTAGGTACCCAATAATATAGGAATTATTGCAACTCATAAATCTTATCCCAGAGAAATAGACCATTATAACATTTCTTGAAGTACTGAACTGCAAAACTATGCAACAATTGGAGTTCTAAGTATCAACTGGAGTTTAGCTTGGGCCTCTGATTTAAACTCTTCAACCACCGAGGAGAGAGAATGCCCTTTGGGAATTCTCCACTTGCACTGATCCATATTCACCCTTATCCTGGCTCCAGTCTTCTAGAAGTACAACTTTCTTGAGTCTTTCTTTTTTCTTTTTTTGACACATCCTTTTCTGAAAATACCACTTGACCTGAAACTGTCAGCTGGCGGGAAGAGAAGTGTGAAAGGGCGAGGTGTAGCGGTAAGGGGGAGTAGGGAGATTCAGATGGTTCTGAATGAATTACCATAAATTACCGACAAGTTAATCATGGAGGAGTTAAGGGCTTTGGAGAGCTAAAGAGGACACTGAGAGATCTCATGTTATCCAGATGAGTCACTTTAAATCTTTATTATCTATTCCTTCCTAACAAGTATATCTCATTCCAAAAACTCCTTAAAGTGGACCTTTCAGTCATTTTACAAAGCAGTATAACCATGCAGAGCAACCGAATCAATATGTAGCACAATAAAGTCCTCTTAGGACAGAACGTATTCCCATTCTGTCACATATCCCACAAATAAGATTATTCCTCACTTCAGGACAGTTGGCAGAGCCATGCAAATCATTACTTTATGCCCTAATGCACATACTGACCTGGGGTGCAGGGGGGCAAAACAAAACACCAAAGTGCACCAAGTAAGTGTATGTGAACACACACAAAAGAGTGTACTTAAAGTGCATCTTATGATCCCCTCCAGAAGAGCAAGGACCCTTCCCTGACCCTCCCAAGGGGGCAAAAAATACTTAGGTCCACCTAGCCAAAAGACTCAGTGGACCCCTCACTTCATGGTCAGCCAAAGTGGACCAATGAGTGCAGAGTGGGGGGGGGGGGGACTCTCCCAAAGAGAGACCCCCCCCCAAGGGCCACACATCCTCCCCCTAGCCAAAAGGCTCAATGGACCCATCGCCTCATGGTCAGCCAAAGCTGGCCAATGAGTACAGGGTGGGGGGGCTCCCTCAAAGAGAGACCCCCCAAGGCAGGCGAGGGAGGAACCTAAGACCCACGCCCTACAATCCAAGTGAAAAAAAGCAAACATATAAGTGCAAAATTACAGGCTGTGTGGCTGCACCGAACTCAACCGCCGGTTAGCAATCGGGCGTGATGACAAAGCGTCGTAGCCATGCCTAGCCTATAGTGCAAATATATCCTAATATTATAGAGCTATTTACAGGCAGTCCTCGGGTTACAAACAAGATCGATTCTGTAGGTTTGTTCTTAAAGCGATTGTAAAGGCTCATTTTTTTTTTTTTTTTTTTTAAATAAACATGTTATACTTACCTCCTCTGTGTAGTGGTTTTGCACAGAGCAGCCCAGATCCTCCACTTCTCAGATCCCTCTTTGCTGCTCCTGGCCACTCCCTCTGGTGAGTGTCCCCTCAGCCAGCAGCTCTCTATGGGGGCACCCAAGCCTAATCAGAGCTAGAGCTCCGTGTATCCATTCAGACATGGAGCCCCGACCCTGCCCCTCTCTTCCCTGAAGGGCTGACTGATTTTGATTGACAGCTGTGGGAGCCAATGGTGCCGCTGCTGTGTCTCAGCCAATCAGGAGGAGTGTCTGGGACAGCTAAGACACTTGTGGACATCGCTGCAGAGAGATGGGGGTCAGGTAAGTAACTAGGGGGGTGCTGGGGGGCTGCTACACACAGGTTTTTTATCTTAATGCATAGAATGCATTAAGATAAAAAAACCTTCTGCCTTTACAACTCCTTTAAGTTGAATTTGTATGTAATTTGGAAAGGGAACATTTTTTTCCTGTAACTCCAGCCAAGTTTTGTGAACAGCATAGGGAAGGGTTAACACCCCTGTAACATTTGTTTTGCTGTCTGTGCCCCTGTTCAGAAGATTTCACCTCACTCCCTGCCCCTGTGACAATTGGATTTGAAAAATTTTGGGTTGTTGTGGAAACAAGAATTGGTGATAAAGCTTCAGTGGAGATACCTTTTTCCCATAATAACTCTTACAGGAGTGAATTTCCCTCCCTAGTGGTAGATTTTCTCTCATTTCCTGTTGTCTCCCTCCGTTTGTGGGTATAAGTCATTTGTAAGTTGCTTGTTTGTAACTCAGGGACCGCCTGTATTCCAGCTGTTTCAGGCTTTTTGACCCTCATCACCAGGGGTGGCCCGTCCATTGTCAGCGCATGAGCGCCACCTCCCCTATCCCTTCCACGGCCTCCCCTATCCATGCACCCGGCCCCTTTTCAGGACGGTGAGCTGGAGTGTTTTTATGAAGCACACTATTAGAGCCAGGGGCTCAAATAGGCATCAAAATAGAGTGTGTTGTGAGCGCAAAGAGTGCACTCACGGCCCACTTAGGTGTGTTACAACAGCAAATGAATATTTGCTGTTGTAACACTGATCCGCCTCCCGGCCAATCAGGTGACGGATTTGACACCTGTTACCCAATTGGCTGAAGGGACAGGTGATCCTATTGGGTGCCTAGGAGGAGTAGGGGAGGAGCCGCATGCTGGAAGCTGCCATGGAGGACACGGAGCCGCCGCACGCTACCCATCTAGATGGGGTAAGTGCAAGGGAAAAACAGTGGGGGAGAGGTGCCACCACTGCTCATCACTGCAGTGTATGGAAATTATGGCTTCTATGGAGTAGGGCTATTGTGAGAAGGGACTAAAGGAATCAAAAAGCCCTCCAACTAAATCAGTGTGTAGCACTATAAAGCCTTCTTGTAACAGCCTCCTAACCCTACCCATCTCCCACTTTCCAGGTGGGAGTGCCTAAATTATGCCTACTTTACAGTTTGGTCCCACCCAGATCCTGCCTCTAAATATGGGGGCATACAATGCAATGAAAGTGCCAAGAGTCAAATGTTTTTAATGATAAAATTGGTTCATAAAAAGCCAACATGCTTTGGGGGTCAGACTCCCCCTTCATCAGGGTTTAGGAATTGCTCAAATAGTCTCAGGTATGTAGATACCAATTAGATCTGCACTGTGATTTTCTGCTTGCAGCAGTTTCAGAAGAGCAGGTTAAGTCAGTGGTAATGAGTATATCATCTGTATCTAGCCCCCTTTATGTACTTGTGTGGTCTTAATATGTGGGGACCTCTTATCACACTCACATTATGGGTTCGTCTCACCCCAGACCCCAACTTTAAATAGGCAAAGACCACCCACAAGTGGCACGTTGTTCCACAATGAATGCCTTTTGAATTACTATCCATGTGCAGTCATTTTAAATAAGACTGATGCTGTGATCCTGGGACCTAGCCCCAGACACTCCATTGGTAAGACAGAAGGCCAAGATGTGGGACTGTTCCAACAAATTCATGATAGTTAAGGACAGGTTTGTCCAGAACCCAGGGCAAGGATACGGAATTGCACCCTCCTCCACCGCTGCTAATGCATGCTGTAGAATGGGTGTGCTGCCTTGTGCCCAATCTCTGCCCCATTGCTTCCACTGCCCATGGTTGGCAAGGAATGTGCACTGTGCATACATGGCTTGCTTTCCAGGAACTAGAAGGTAATTCCGCATGCTTTTTGTATTTATTCATGAAGGGAAGGGTGAGAGAGGCACCAGACAACCACTTGGCTGAGAAGGGAAACATGGCTTGCCTCCAAAATGCGTTCCTATTGGTCGTTCCGCTCCAAGGGTTGACTGGTCTTCTCCTGGCTCTTACAGGTTGCTTTCCAGCATCCTCCAGCAATCTACATATTCCTAAGCTGGAGCCGCTGCAGCATCGTGGACTGACAGCTTGTCCACCGGTTGGACTTCGTTCTGAGCTCTCCCCAGCCTATGATTGCATAATACCCGACATCTTTTGTGAGTGGAACTTTCTTGAGTTTTATTTTGTTGCTAATAAACTGTGCTACACCAAATGGTCACCTGACGCCTCTTCTTTTGTTGCAGTTTGGGTTCCCAGCCCATCAGGGTTAGGCAGCCTTGCTCCCAATTTGGATCACAGCCAGTATTTACAGATTGCTTCTAGGCATTTTTAGACTTTTTATCCACGTTTTGCACCTTTGATAACCATCTGGACAGTGCACCATAGTACTTTTGGTGCACATTTATTGCAGTTGCTTTTGTCTTAATTTGGGAGAGAAGGGTAATGCTGAGAATACATTTTTCCTTTTGTTTTTCATGTCCACTGTGGGCATTTGGGGTGAAGAGTGGCCATGTAGCTGCTCTGGAAAATGCCTGCAGTGAGGTGATGCCCCCCATTACCGCTGCTCAGGGCAACTTCCCCTCCTGCCCACCCCTTGGTAAGCATGTATACATGGCTGGATGAACAGGATTGGCAGATAAAACAGTAAACACATATGTACTTAGCTATTTACGGTGAATTCCACATTTGGCGACTAGCTAAGAAGGAAAATTGGAATAATGCCCCCAGATGGCCTAAAGGGCGCCAGTGATTTTTAATGTGCCACATCCCGAGACAGGTTGAAACTCCTAAATTTCAACATTTGGCGAATATGTAAGTGAAACATACTGGCAAATGCCAGTTATGATTTTCCTCGCCAAGGTACCAAGGTGAACTCACCTTGATACTAGTAATACATTTATCATTTAAGTTCGCTGCATTCCAACTTATGCATTTGGCATGACTCTCATCAGCTGTACACTCAGGAGAAGACGTACGTTAAACTACTGAGAAATATGCATCCAACTATGAATTGGAATGAGGATTAGCCTCGAGACGCAAGGCCTGGAGTGTAGAAGGAGCTTGTTAAGGCTTCTCTGTCACCGCAAATTATACCGGGAGCCGTAACGCAATCCAGAATAATTTGTTAGGCTCAGACTGAGGAGAAGATGGTTTTATTGATTATTTTCTATCCTACATGGGGGAGAGGGTGACTCATCACGAGATGGTGCGACCCCGAGGCCCCATGCGCCTTGAAAGGCGTCTTCGATATGCGACTGCCAGACTTATTGAACTGGTGCCCGGGGGGGACTAATTATGTTGACAGCGTGCGAAGCTGACACCGTGTCGATGCCACTCAGGAGAAGCAGGTGATGGCTGACAAGTCTATGTCCCTTTATGCCAGCTGTCACCTCTGAAGAAGAGATGTCTTCACTAGGGAGCACGGCGGATCTATTTTCATGTTTGTACAATAAATGGGATCACACTGAGCACAAAATCCGAGATGTGTCATCATGACAGCTCCATAGACATGTGTGATTTTATTCAGCAAGACAGACAAAGTGCCATAACCATAACGGATCAAACTTCATCAGCAAACTCTAGATAACCCAGCATGGGAGCCGTCTGAGGATATTAAAGCTGAATGCCAGTCTTTCCCTCAGTCTTGCACAGTTGTACAGTCTCCTCTCCTGTACTAACATTTCCTATTACGATTTCACTGCACACTGTGAGCTTCTCACAAATACATTAGCACACCTCCCAACTTTCTGAGATGGGAACCTATTAGCAAAAGTATGTAGGCATAGGACACACCCCCTGTCACGCCCCTTTAAAGGAGAATTATACAAAAAAATGATTAGGTAAACCCACAAATGCTTTTTTTTAACCACTACTATTCCTTTATATTGGCGTTTTAAATGTACAAATACAGCAATTTAGAAATTGGATGAAAGGTTTAGCATTGTAAAACACTTTTTGATAGATAAATAGTGCATTTTATGTATAGGAATATGCATCAGACCAAAATGAAGGACAAATGAAGAGCAATGAGTGACAGAGGGACATAATTCCAAATCAGGGACAGTCCCTCAAAAATCAGGGACAGTTGGGAGCTATGAATTAGAAGCTGAAGCAAGTCAGCCATCTCCTGGCTGGAGGACATCCAGCATTATCTAGCCTCCTTTCTTTCCTGCCCAGCCGGACTGTCCCTGACCCGCCCCTTAAATTAATTGGATTTTAGGTCTATTAATCACAGAGGCTCAGCATCACGTGAGTGTTATCTAGCGGGGTCTATATGCAAATGTGGTCTGCCAAGGAACGCCCACTCCTACCATCAAGGTATTTGATATTTGCATAACTCCTCCCAAGAACCAGCCCACTAATTGCATCAGGGTAGAGGGAGTACTGGGGCAGGGGGCTGTGATGTTTTCCAAAGTTATGTACAGCACCCTCCCAC
This sequence comes from Glandirana rugosa, assembly GCA_018402905.1. NCBI lineage: Eukaryota > Metazoa > Chordata > Amphibia > Anura > Ranidae > Glandirana > Glandirana rugosa. The sequence goes on from BLSH010267965.1 coordinate 190,571, forward strand.
CAGTCATCTGCCTACATTGCATAGAGAAGCACATATCTAAAACAAGATGATATGTAATGAAAATGTAAACCTTGTATTTAAAAATTTAAATAGCATGTTGATGGGGGTGGGGGGGGGGGGTATAGGAGGGAAGATAAAATATAAGCAGAATGATCTTTAACGTGGTTCTAAGATTAGTTTTTTTTTTTTTTTACCCTTAATGCATTCTCTACATTAAAGTGATATTAAAGTTTCTGATTTGTTTTACATTAAAATAATATGTTTACAGCGGTTTGCGCAGCCGCAGTCACGGGCGGATGTGCGCCACCGGCGCGCTCTCATGCCCGTTGCACTCTGCGTGAGTGTGGCCGTGGGTCAGGCAGACTCAATGTCCGCCTGCGACTCACGATCGCCTAATACAGAGGCAGAACGGGGAACCGCCAATGTAAACACAGTGGTTTTCTCGTTCTGTCAGGGGACATGACAGTGATCTACTGATCCCTGTAATCGGTACCAGTTAGATCTGTCATGCCCCTGCCAGCCCAGCCCCCACAAAGTTGGAACACAGTGAGGGAACACATTTAACCCCTAGATCGCCCCCCTAGTGTTAACCCCTTTCCCTGCCAGGAACATTTATACAGTAATTGGTGGCCATGTTTAGCTCTGATCGCTGTATAAATGTCAATGGTCCCAAAAAAGTGTCAAAAGTGTCCGATCTGTCCGTCGCAATATCGCAGATCACCGACATTACCAGTAATAAAAAAAAATAAAATAATAAAAACGCCATAAATCAATTTTCATAGTTTGTTTAACTTTTGTGCAAACCAATCAATAAACGCTTGTTGCGATTTTATTTACCAAAAATATGTAGAAGAATACATATCGGCCTAAACTGAGGAATAAATGTTTTTTTTTATTTTTATTTTTTTGGATATGTATTATAGCAAAAAGTAAAAAAAAAGTTTTCTTTTCAAAATTCTTACTCTTTGTTTGTTATTAGCGCAAAAAATAAAAACCGCAGAGGTGATTAAATACCACCAAAAGAAAGCTCTATTTGTGGGGAAAAGAGGACGTAAATTTTGTTTGGGTGCAACGTCACTCGACGTCAAATCGACGCAGTGCTATATCACAAAAAATGCTCTGGTCAGGAAGGGGGTAAATCCTTCTGGGGCTGAAGTGGTTAACTTACCTAAGCCTGATTTCGATACTTACCTACTCTGTACAATAAACGCTTATTGCGATTTTATTTACCAAAAATATGTAGATGAATGGGTATCGGCCTAAACCGATGAATACATTTGTTTTTTTAATTTATTTTTTTGGATAAGTATTATAGCAAAAAGTAAAAAAAAAATGCTTTCTTTTCTTCTAGGGTCCCCCACCAGTGCTCCTGGCCCCTCCCTCAAGCTGCTTGCTCTGGGGGCCCCCAGGCAGGCTCACTCCCGACCCACTGCTCTGCATGTCTATTCACACATAGAGCCGTGACTTAGCTCCGCCTCTCTCTCCTCATTGGCTCACTGGCTGTGATTGGCAACGGCGCCCAATGGGGCCCGCAGATGCCTCAACCAATGAGGAGAGAGAGTCCTTGGAGAGCAGAGGCTCTTGTTGCACAGCGCTGGAGAAAGATCAGTCTTAGGTAAATCTTTAGGGAAGGTTGCTGCACAGAGAAGGGTTTTTACCTATATGCATAGAATGCATGAAGGCAAAAATCCTTCAGCCTTTAGAACCACTTTAGGGTGAAAAATCTTCTGCATGCAGCTCCCTTCCCCCCTTAAACTTACCTAAGCCCGATTTTTATTCAGCGATGTGCACACAAGCAGCAGCTCTCTCGGCTCTCTCCCTTCTCATTGGCTCAGACACAGCAGCAGGTGCCACTGGCTCCCACTGCGATCAATCACAGCCAATGAGGAAGGAGCAGTTAACTGGCCTTTTCTGACTTTAGTGCTTGAACCTGAATAAGTCAGCTGCTAGTGAATAGAGAAAACCTGATTTGCATACAGAAAGATTCTGAAAAAGCTTGATAGCCAAGCAACTAGCTTTTTTAGGAGAGGTCAGTAATGGTGGCCTCTATGTGTCTCCATTTGTTTTTTATCTTCTCTAACATGTCTTTCCTCTCCACGGCACCGTGGTTTGCAGGTAACATGGACACAGATGACCCCCTGTTACAGGACGCGTGGCTCGATGACGAAGACGACGAGGAGGCCTTCAGATCACCTATATGCAAGAACTGCCAGTGGACTTCTAAGCCTTTAAAAGACACCATGCCACCGTGCGAGTTTTGGAATATAGTGGGATGGGTGTTTACAAACGTTTACTGCGCTGCTTTTCTACTGGCTTTGGGCTGTTTGGTCCCTGTCGTCCTCTCCGTCATCATGTTTGTACATTACCCAACACTTGACATTGACATCTCTTATAACGCATTCGAGATTCGCAATCACCAGTCCTCCCAGCGGTTTGACGCGCTGACCCTTGCCTTGAAATCTCAGTTTGGCACCTGGGGAAGGAACCGCAGGGACGTTGCGGACTTTACATCCGAAACATTGCAGCGGTTGATCTTTGAGCAGCTACAGCAACTCCACCTGAATACCTCCCAGCAGGACGACCCTGTACGGGTCAAACGCAACTCCCCCTGGTGCAATAACACTTTGAGAACTAATGGCTCAATCTCCACTCCTTCAGTACCCTTGGCTCTGGCGGTAAATCAGTCTCGCCACCCACGCGGGGCATCCGTTAAGGAATATTCAGGTGTTTATGTGACTCCCAACACACAGAGCCATGCTCACTGGAGGATTGAACTTATCTTCTTGGCCAGAGGGGACGATGAGAATAATATCTTTACTAAAGAACGTTTGATGACCATCCATAGGATTGAGAGGAAGATCATGGACCATCCCCACTTCCGGGAATTTTGTTGGAAACCTCATGAGGTCTTAAAGGACCTTCCATTGGGATCTTATTCCTACTGTTCACCTCCTAGTTCCCTCCTGACCTATTTCTTCCCCACGGAGAAAGGGGGCAAGATTTACTATGATGGTATGGGCCAGGATCTGGCTGACGTGCACGGTAAGTCTACAGATTGCAATTTTCTACTACAAAAAGCTGAAAAGCGGCAGAAAACTTTTTTTTTAAAAGTAAAGGCTTAATGAAAGTTGATTGAAAAGCTGCAGAAATGTTGAAAGTTGAAAACTAGAAAGTCGAAAAGCTGCAGAAATTTTAAAAAATGTAAAGCCTTATGAAAGTTAAAAAGCTGCAGAAATTTCTGTTCTAATATTAAAGCGGTAGTAAACCCATGCATTTAACAGGTTAAAAACCAGTCACATTTCCAGCATGTGCCGGAAATGTAACACTCCCATTGGTTGTGCTCTAAACCAAACTGTCAAACCATCCAATGGCTGGTGTCATAGCTGATCACATGTGCAGCATCATGGCAGTTGTAGATTAAACAGAGGCCAAGATGGCAGCTTCCTTGGCTGAAAATGATAGGAGGGTTTACTACCACTTTAAACGACTCATGAAAGCTGAACAACTGCAGAAACTTTGTTTTTCTATATATATGAAAAAACTTTGAAAGTTGAAAAGCTGCAGAAATATCATTTTAGAAAACTGGAAATTGGGTGAAAGTTGAAAGTCTGCAGATAATGCTTTTATAAAAGTCAAAAGGTTGGTGCTCAGACCTTAGTAAGATATAGGTTGGTTCACACTTGCACAATGCCCATGCTAAGCAGCCGCTGTCAGGAATTCACAAGATGATACTGACACCTCCTTAAAGCGAAACTAAGGCTACTTTCACACTGAGGCGCTTTACAGGTGCTATTTAGCTAAAAATAGTGCCTCAAAAGTCCAGCCCAATCCACCCCAATGCGAAAGCCTGCATGCTTTCACACTGGGGCGGTGCGCTTGCAGGATGTTACAAAAAGTCCTGCAAGCCGCATCTTTGGGGCGGTGCGGTGAGCTAATAATGATAGGAGGGTTTAGTTCCGATTTAGTTCCGATTTAAGACCTGTTTATTTTTTTTATTTTTTCTTTTCTTTTCTTTGCCGAATGGCAAATGTACTATATATGGGACTAATGCACTGCAACTACAAGCCTAGGGTTGCCACCTCATCCCTTTAAACCCGAACACATATGAATTACACAGGCTCTGAAGCTAATTGAATGCAGGTAAGGCAACCAAGTGAGTTTAATTACCACCTTAATCAGTCAGAGAACCTGTGTAATCCATATGTGTTCGGTTTTAAAGGGATGAGGTGGCAACCCTATACAAGCCAAGAGTTTGGTTCGCTGTTGCAGCCCAGCCACATTGACTTGCCTGATGAAGGGGCCCTGTGTGGCTCTGAAATGTTGCTGTATGTTTACCATGTGACCACAAAAATAAAGCGTTGACCTTTTTGAGGAATCCTTGGTGTGCTCATGATACTTTTTCCTGTGTTAGTGAGACACAACTCTGGAGGAATGAGCACAGGAGGCAAAGCAGGCAGCGGCATTGTCAATCTGGGGGAGGGAAGTGTTCAATGTATTAGCGGATTTAAATACAATAACAAATTGAAGCCAAACTGCAGCCAATACTTTATGGTCAGTTACAGCAAACAGTTCATTTTTTTGGGGGTGGGGGGGGGGGGATAAAGGTTTTTACGCAAATAAATAAAACCTGATCATTTTATTCGCCCCTGCCAGTATAAAATGGTTTGTCTCATCCATGTAAGCTGATACATTCTCTTGGAGAGCTTGAGCTTTTGAAAAACAATAGACTTGCTGGTTGGCTAAGACTTGGTAAGCTCCAATATAATAAATGTTTGCATTTGCATATACAGTCAGGTCCATAAATATTGGGACATCGACACAATTCTAATCTTTTTGGCTCTATACACCACTACAATGGATTTGAAATGAAACAAACAAAAATTGCTTTAACTGCAGACTTTCAGCTTTAATTTGAGGGTATTTACATCCAAATCAGGTGAACGGTGTAGGAATTACAACAGTTTGTATATGTGCCTCTCACTTTTTAAGGGACAAAAAGTAATGGGACAATTGGGTGCTCAGCTGTTCCATGGCCAGGTGTG
>BLSH010267965.1:195820-212607 GCA_018402905.1 Glandirana rugosa
TTAAGTAAGTAATAAACTATCGACTATTGCACACTACTTACGTCAGTGAAGGAAGATAGTGGAGGTACCGAAATACGTTTGCAAGCAAGTGGACTCTAGCCAATTTCACCTTGAGTTTTATGTTTTACTGTAGACTAACTACGTCAGACAGTCATCGTAATTTCACTATAATGTCAGTCCAGGTATTTATAACCCTGTAACTGTGTTAAGATTAGAAAAACCAAGATATGTGGTGGTGTTACCTAAACTTTACTTTGTTTGTTCTACACGAAATTGACGTGTGAAAGTCGAAATTAAACTCCCTTATATGTAGGTTTAGTCCACTTGCCACATCCTTAATTTTGTCAAACATATACACGGAGGGTGAAAAATCCCCTGGTTTTCGTTACCCTGTTAACCGACGAGTCGACAAGGTACCGGTCCACACACAATAAGGGAATAATAGGGTAAATGTACCTCGCTATCTCTCTGATGGGTTTGTTTTGTTTTTTCAGCCTAATGATGGCTTGCTTCACTGATAGTGACAGCTCTTTGGATCTCATATTGAGACTTGACAGCAACAGATTCCAAATGCAAATAGCATACTTGAAATTAACTCTGGACCTTTTATCTGCTCCATGTAAATGGGATAATAAGGGAATAACACACACCTGGCCATGGAACAGCTGAGCAGCCAATTGTCCCATTGCTTTTGGTCCCCTAAAAAGTGGGAGGCACATATACAAACTGTTTTAATTCCTACACCGTTCACCTGATTTGGATGTATATTCCCTCAAATTAAAGCTGAAAGTGTGCAGTTAAAGCACATCTTGTTTGTTTCATTTCAAATCCATTGTGGTGGTGTATAGAACCAAAAAGATTAGAATTGTGTCAATGTCCCAATATTTATGGACCTGACTGTAATATCACTTTAATGCTACTGACAGACTGCATCAATCAGATGTCATTTTGTATTTTGAGTTCCACTTTAACCGATCTCAGGTGAACGAACGTTTGCATAAAGCCATGGAGGTGATAGAAGGAAGTGACTGCATTCATCACACGTTATCAGCTATCAAATAATGAATGAATTGCATCATATGGAACAACAAAGTATCCTTGTTCTAACACGGTGTTTGTTAGGCACGTATCTGTATAGCTCCAAGCAGATGGCAGCTGTGAAAGTGAGATTGGTGTTAGTTCTTCGAATCTTTGAAGAATTAAAGCTGAACTCCAGGCAAACATAAAAGACACAAATAATGCAGCATTGAATTCATGAATGCATCATTGAATGTGCTTTTAAATCATAAGAGTGCAGGTACTTGATTTGGGCCTTAGTATCATCCTCTTACAATCCCTGTACAGCAGAGCCCAGATTTGGAGAGAGAAAAGTATCGCAAGAAGCAATGAGCTGTGCGGTAGTTTTCATGTGGCAGCAAGGGACATGCTGATAGAAGGAGAGAGCAGAGAGATGAGTTCACCTGTCTGCTGATCTTCCTTTTATTGTGCAGCCATAGGTTGGAGTGGAATAATTGGACTAATACATTTGTAATCATGTGTATTGATTTTGACTGCTTTGTCATGTGCTTCATTTAAAGTCCAAGGAGAATGTAAACTTTTATGTATAGATTTAGGGATGGAGGCACATGATAATAGATGAGGCTCCAGGCCACAATCTTCCTACAAGACCTGTAAGTGTTACCCTACTGCACCATAGGAAATCAGGTCTCCTGCCATATAAAATCCTATGACCACTGGTAACTTCAGGTGTTTGGGTGTCCAATGGCTTTTGTTTAACAGAAAACCTTAGTTCCTCCTACAAATCGGTCGGCAAGCAGGTGATCCATCCAAGTGCAGGTTCCTTTAAAATAAGACACAACAGTGTAGATTCCTTTTACATAAACCATACACAAGTACAGTAAAACCTTGTATTGCGAGCATAATTAGTTATGGAAACATGCTTGTAATCCAAAGCGAATTTCCCCATAAGAAACAATGGAAACTCAGATGATTCCTTCCTCAACCATTTATTTATAAGTCTTTCAGTTTATAGTCCATATAAAAATCTTATAGCAATGTGATAGGTTGTGTAACCAAAAAATGTCCACCCACAAATGGCAGCCTTCACAAGGGGATTAGAAGCAAAATCCAGCAGGAGCTACAGAGTATAAAAGAGAAGAGAGGCGCCTCTAAGTGTAGCAATATATGGTTACATTTAATGAAGGTATAACATTTAGCAACTTACATGGTTGGTGATTAAAAGAGGCACATCTAAGTATGCAGGCATCCGGGGTAAAGCTGTCCACATAGACCATCCTCCACGCCGCTGGCTCTCACCGCTGTCAGTCTGCAATCGTGCCCGGGAAGAATATCCAGCAGTAGAGCAATCTGAAAGCAAGGCTTGAATCGCTCGTGGAGCGCAGCATGGAAGGGATGATGCTGATGTCGGTGTGGAGGATGGTTCATGTGGACACCTTTACCCCGGATGCCTGCATACTTAGATGTGCCTGTTTTAATCATCAACCATGTGAGTTGCTAAATGTTGAACCTTCATTAAATGTAACCCTATTGCTACACTTAGAGGCGCCTCTCTTCTCTTTTATGTGATGTGGCGCTACTCTACTTTACAGGGATACTTTACTGTATCCCTGTACTGCTCCTGTGTTGGGTGCTCCTTCCAGCGAGCTCCTGGAAATGCCAAGGATCCCACATTGAAGGAAAGCCCATTTTTACTGCGCAGGAGTGGCTTCTTGCGAGATTTGTGATGCTCGGTGTTCCCAGGATTTTGCCAGAAAGATTGTGAGCTCTGCAGTGTGGAAGCTGACTGTGCCATCGGTGCGATTCCTTTTTTCCCTAAAGTTTTTTTTCTTAAAGCTATCGTGCAATGATTTGAGTTGAGGAGGCCTGATATAATGAGTGGACCTTGTTTTTAATCCTATATCTGCTTTACAAGTGACAGAAAGAACAGCACAACACATAGGCTTCATATAAGTAGCAGGGTTAGCACCCCTGTCAGGCTTTTTTGCAGTCTATATCTAATTGTGTAAAACTCTTGTTTTCTCGTCAAAAATAGAAGTGAGAGGGAGCCTCCACTTAGACAAATGCCACTGGAGCTGGTGTCCCTATTGGAAGATTTCTCCTCACCTCCTGTTTTGGTGGCAACTGTAACCAGTGTCGCTGATAAGACGGTAGCACCTGCCCTCCTGTACGGGGCACAGGCCCCATAAGTCCAACAGGGGGGCCCAGAGCAGCAGGAGTGGGTGCAATTAGTGGAACCAATCCCCCTGTGGCGCTCCCTGTGTTTACAATGCTTCAAGTTGTAAATGAACAGAGAGCTTCTGTACAAAGCGCTTCCTGTTTATTCACTCTGCAGCTGAGGCTGCAGAGATAGGATTGAGGAATATGTGTCCTCGATCTCTGTCTCAAAAGTGAGACATTGGGTGAAAAATAATTAAAAAAAAACATAATTAAGTCTCATTCTTACAGGTATTCTGGTTGCATGAATTAGCAGTTTGTGCATACAGCTGGAGACACGTTAGGCTTGGTTCACTGTTCCTGTCAGCTAGGCTGTACAGGGTCCCATGATTTCTAACAGCAGCCCTGAATGTAACATTTGGGATTTCCCATCAATTTCTGTTCCAGCGACAAGGAGAAAATTAAACTCTTTTACAACAAAAAAAAAAAAAATGCTTTAGCAGCAACACAATCGGGAACAGTCAGACTTGGGAGGAAAGGGCAAAGGTGACCATAGATTTAAGTTCAGCTATCACATTATGGAGCTAGATATGTTAAACGCCACCTTGTATGCATATTAACATCTTAAAGTATATCTAAATTCAAAATGTATTTATCATTCTGGAAAAAATAGGGACAGATAAAACTTTTTCACTTCATTTCCTGTAGGCCAGGGATCTCCAAGCTTTCTAAATGAAGGGCCAGTTTACTGTCCCCCAGACTTAAGGGGGGGGGGGGGGGTTGTGGCCATTGGGAGTACAAAATGTCCTTGTGTTATTGGGAGTAAACAGTGACCCATAATTGGTGTCAATAGGAGGAATATTGTCCCATCATTGGTATCAGTGGGAAGAATAATGACCCATAATTGGTGTCAGTAGGAGGAATATTGTCCTATCATTGGTATCAGTGGGAAGAATAATGATCCATAATTGGTGTCAGTGGGAGGAATATTGTCCTATCATTGGTATCAGTGGGAAGAATAATGATCCATAATTGGTGTCAGTGGGAGGAATAGTGCCCCGTCATTGGTGTCAGTAGGAGGAATAATGCCCCATCATTGGTATCAGTGGGAGGAATAGTGCCCCATCATTGGTGTCAGTAGGAGGAATAGTGCCCCATCATTGGTGTCAGTAGGAGGAATAGTGTCCCATCATTGGTATCATTAGGAAGAATAATGACCCATAATTGGTGTCAGTAGGAAGAATAGTGCCCCATCATTGGTGTCAGTAGGAGGAATAGTGCCCCATCATTGGTGTCAGTAGGAGGAATAGTGCCCCATTGTTGTCATCAGTGGGAGGAATAGTGCCCCATCATTAGTATAAGTGGGAGCAATAGTATCCCTCCATTGGTGTCAGTGGGTGGAAGCGTGCCCTATCATTGGTGTTAGTGGGAGGAATAGTCCTCCATTGTTGGTGTCAGTGGCAAGAATTATGCCCCTATTGTTGGTGTAAGAAAGTAAAGGGCTGCATCTGGACCCCGGGCTGCAGTTTGGAGGCCACTGCTCTAGGCTCAACAGGAACTGAAAAAATATCTGTTAAATGTGAGGGAAAGTCCCCACACACTACAATCTGTGTAAATACATTTTAGATTTGCCAAAATTATGTCATATGAGAGCTACCTAAGCTATTTCATCATTTTGTATCCAGCCAGACAGGCCTTTGCACTACATACTGTACGTGTTGATAGTTGGTAGATCTAAAGGAGATACAGTTAGGTCATGTCCCCTGTGTATGGTCAGATTAAGACAGTCGACCTGGGAACAGGTGTCCTCATTGAAAGATCCCCCCCTTCTTTTACCTGTTCTGGTGGCAGCTCAAAATTTTGAATATACCCTTCCTTTCATCCTGTGGCATTGGTGATAAGGTCAATTAGAAAAAAAACATATCTCCTTAACAGGGACATAGACACCAAAGAAACAAAAAAAACAAGTTGTGTCTTCAGGTATACTTTAAGATGCTTGACAGTAGCAGACTCTAGCATTGGTGTTCCGCAAAGAAAGAGAAAAAGAGCTACAGAGAGAAAATGGGATAGAAAGGAAAAAGTGAGTAATTACAGAAAAAGCTTGTCTCTCCCACAAGAACAGAAGCAAGGTGCCACTGTTACCATTTTTTTTTTTTACTTTTTTTGCTAGTTCTACAATATAAAATAGCCTTTCTCAACTTTTAACCCAAGAGAAACCCTTGAAATTATTTTCAGGTCTCAGGGAACCCCCGCTAAAACCATTTCATTGGGGGTCAGTAGGAAAAATGCCCCTTACATTGGGGATCATTGAAAGAATGCTCCTTACTTGGTGGTCAATGGGAAGAATGTTCCTTACATTGGTTGTGAGTGAGAAGAATGCCCCTTACATTGATGGTGAGTGGGATTTCCCGTCTTACAGTGGTTGTCAAAATGCCACCCTAAGGCTACTTTCACACTGGAGCGGGACCCGTGGTAAAACCCCGCTAGTTTTAGCAGAGTTTTACCAGCCATAGGGCTCCACTATGCGGGCGGGAGCACCGCGACTTTAACCCCCCACAAAGGGTTAAAAAGGGGTTAAAAGTGCCGGCGCTCAGCGCTACCGAGGCGGTGTGCAGCCGCTTCGGCAGCGCTTGCCATGCATTTCAATAGCAGGGGTGGTAGAGGAGCGGTATATTACCGCTCCCCTCACCGCCCCAAAGATGCTGCTTGCAGGACTTTTTGTAAGGTCCTGCTAGCGCACCGCCCCAGTGTGAAAGCACTCAGGGCTTTCACATTTGGGTGGATTGGGGGGGACTTTTGAGGCGCTTTACAGGCGCTATTTTTAGCTAAATAGCGTCTGTAAAACGCTCCAGTGTGAAAGCAGCCTTACAGACTGATAAAAAGCAAATCGGTATCATGCAACTGGCTCTGCCAAGTAGCGTTGGTCACAGAACTATGCAGGGACAATCAAATAGAAAGTCATTTAGCCACAACTCGAGGAATCCCTGGAAACCTCTAGAGAAACTGTGGCTGAGAATGGCTGATATAGAATCTATCATGGTAGGGTGAAGCCCTCTGTATTGTGTAATCTGTCCCTAGAATAATGATTGTACTTTTACAGGATCTCTGAAGCTGGCCATGACTCACCCGGAGTTTTACTGGTATGTGGATGAGAATCTCACGACAGAAAACCTAAAGAGTTCCCTACTGCGGAGCGAGATTTTATTTGGTGCTCCTCTGCCCAATTACTATTCTGTGGAAGACCGGTGGGAAGAGCAGCACAGGAAGTTTCAAAACTTTGTCACCTCCTACGTTGGCATTCTGTCCAAAGAGTCCACTAGGTAAGCCATTGACTTTGATCATTCTTTTAATGTTTCATATTAAAGTAAATGGAAGCCAAAATATATTTTTTTTATAATTTCGGAGTGTTGATAGGTTAGAAGTGAACCCTTGTAAAGTTTTTATCACTGTGTGTATACCCTCTCTTAACCCTAGTACACACTATTAGAAAATTGAACAAATGATCGTTTGCACTTTTCAGTGACCTCGTCCAATGCTGAAAACAAGAATACCTAAAATGTTATGAAAATTCTCATACGACAGAGGACAACTTCTACCTACATAGATACGGACTATGTCTAGTCTATGATCATACATTTTTTCCAATCATGCATGGATTTGCTCATTCGATTTTTATAAGATGATTACTGTATTAATTCAACAAAAATCAGACTTGATAACTAACAAGAAGAAATTGCCAACATGTTCCTTTGGAAATTTTTGTCTAAACAGTCCATATCGGCTCTCGAAAGCAGTGTACTTATGAACAAAAAATTACATTTTCGGCCCATTTTCTAATAGTGTGTACTAGGCTTTATCTGTCTTGGTGACCACTATCACAGGGACTAAAAGTGAAAATTTTACAGTTGCCACTGGAAGATGAATAGATGGGAAATCTTCCAATGGGTGCACTTATTTCAATGGTAACTGTCTAAGAGGGTAAGAGGAATAGATAGGAAAACGTTCAATGGGGGCATTTATTCCAATTGCAACTGTCTAAGTGGCAAATTGTTCTTTATTTTGGAGAGATTACTATTTATTTCCCTTTGTGTCTTTGGCATGGAAACTAGAGGAAAATCTTTACAATAAGGCACATACATGGCTTGGTAATGCTGACTTGTGCCCTACTGTTCCATGTGAAGTGTGGGTTTTAATGATAGGAACACTTGAAAACATTAAAGGAAGGCTGCATGCTTTTCTAGAAAGGATTCAACATAGGGCAGAATTGGAGGCTTTTTTTGACTGTCTGTGATGAGTAAAACACGTCTCCCTTGGGGCGTTCTGTGCCAGATCTGTATCGAACTCTCTGAACTTGTACAGAGCTTATGACAGCCACACGCTTGAATAGGCTCCAAGAGTTTTCACGTAACTATACAGAAGCGTGTTCCTATGCGGTCTAGATTCACTCTTCCGCTAGAAGAGGTTACTGCACAGGCGGGAGCAAGGCTGGATGAGAAAAAAAACCTCAGAAAGGAGAAAATAGTCTGTTTTCACCTCAAATGAGAAATCTTAATGAGACAGCTTGTTTATAATTAAAGCAAGATGCTGAGGTTAGCCGATTCTGCTGAAAGCATTGTAGAAAGTCTCTTCGGAGTGGTATGTTCAGAAAACAGAGCCAGTTTCAAGGCCGAAACCTTAGCATTCTTCTCTTCCAGTCCTAATAGACCATTCATTGTTGAGTTGTTGCTGAGTGTTTCTGCTCTGTCTGCAGCATTCTTCATTTGTATCTTGCTGAATGCATTGTGCTGTATATGAGGCTACCAGAAACAGTCAGTCAGCCACTATACAGTAGTTAATGCCGCATAAACATTCCTACCATTCACTCTTTACTGCAATCTCCACACCCTCTGCCATCTACTCCTTACCTCAGTCCTCTACAGCAGTGGTTCTCAACCCTGTCCTCAAGAATCCCCAACAGGCCATGTTTTGGGAATTTCTCTTAGATAAAATAGCTGTCCAAAAAACCAAGCCATTGACTCTAATTTAAAGCACCCGTGCAAAATAAAGGAAAACCTGCAAACATGGCCTGTTGGGGGTACTTGAGGACAGGGTTGAGAACCACTGCTCTACAGTCTGCACCAATGGTCTTCAAACTGTGGCCTGTGGGGGGAATGTGGCCCTTTGCTTGCCCTTGGGCACCATTCCTCCCATTGACACCAACAGTGGGGTACTATTCCTTCCTTTGCAAGACAATGTGGCACTATTCCCTCCACTGACACCAACAATGGGGCATCATTTCTCCCACTGATATAAATGATTGAGCACTTTTCCTCTCACTGACACCAACCATGGGGCACTATTCCTTCCAATGATGTAAATGATTGGGCACGATTCCTCTCACTGACACCAACAATGGGGCATTATTCCTCCCACTGATATCAATGATGCGGCACTATTCCTTCCACTGATACCAATAACGGCACACTATTCCTTCTAATGACCACAGGAGCTATGTTACCTTTTTTTTTACTCCCACTGACCACTAAGCCTGAGTTATTGTCTACTCCCACATATGCTGCTGGGGCGCTTTCTACTCCCACTGGCCACAGTCCAGCCCCTCTAAAATCTAAAGGACAGTAAACTGACTCTTTGTGTAGAAATTTTAGAGATCCCTGGTCTACACCATTCATCATCCACTCTTATCCCCAATCCTACACATCCTTCACTATCGAATCCTTACTCCAAACCTCCACCACCTCAAACTTCCACACCCTCTTCCATTCACTCCTTATCCCAATCTTTCACCATTCACACCCTACCCAAATCTTCCACACCCCACATTATTCATTTTTTACCCCATTCCCCCACATCCTCCAGCATTCCCTACTTACTCAAATCTTCCACACCTTCCATTGTTCAGACTTTACACTAATCTTTTACACACTCCTTACCCCTATCCTAAACACCCTGCACCAATCACTCTTTTTCCCAATCCTTCACAACCTTCACCATTCACTCCCTACCCCATTCTGCCACCATTTATGTCTTACCCCAATCTTCCACACCCTTCCTAGTTCCTTTTGTCTTCCATTATCCACTTCTTACCTCAATCTTCCAAGTCTTCTGCTATCCACTACTTACTACAATCCTCCACACCCTCCTCTATCACACCTTCCCCCAAAACTCCACACCCTGCACGATTCACTCCTAACCCTAATTCCCCACATTCTCCTACATTTACACCTTATCCCAATCCTCCACAACTTCTGCCATCCATTCCTTACTCCAATTCTCAATACCCTTCTCTATCACGCCTTACCCCAATCTTTCAAACCCTACACCATTAGCTGTTTACATTAATTCTTTACACCCTCCAGCAATCACAACTTATCCCAATCCTACACATCCTCTGCCATTCACTCCTTATACCCAATCTTCCAAGATCATTACCATTTACTCCTTGCCCCAGTCTTCCACATCTTCCACCAATCATTCCTTACACTTATCCTCCAATCCATATGACAATTTCTTCTTACCCCAGTTCCCAACACCCTCCACTAATTACTGCTTATCCTAATCCTTCTTCGTATTTTAACTTTGTTTGGAATTTAGCACTTAGGAAAGGTTCAGGCACCTCAGGTACCCATATTTATTGTGTGTGTGTCCAGTTTAGCAGTTTTGCAGAGTGACTAGATTGTGAATTGTGCTTTCTTCTCCTCCTATATAAGAGAAAGCACATTGTGGGCTGAATCTTACAGGGTATGAGGGGCTCTTCTGCTGACACACATAATGACAGAGGTAGAGGGAAGAGCAAATGCTCTGACTCACATTTGCCCCATAAAAGAAGACTTGGGGGGGGTATGTGTTTATGCTGTATATGGGCCCCTTCTGAGGATAGGAAGGAAAGGACAGAATATTCAGAATATTATTGCTGCTGCACACAAGTAGGCACCTCTTGCAAATTGCAGAGCACTGGCATCATATGCAGTGTTTGCTAAGTGTCAGGGAAATAACTGGGTTAGTTATTGTTAATATAATATTCAGATTTGCTGTAATTAAATGAAGGCTTTACTCAGACTTTACATTACTTCCCCCTTCTGGAAATGCTACTGTCCAGGCTTTCTGCAGTATTGATACTTCCTGAGTCACTGAGCCAGTACAAGATTGCCGCTAGTTGTAGTGTTAGGGTAAATATACTTATGTGGCAGATGCGTTTTCCAATGAATTATGCCAGTCCAAGCTGCATTTTAGGGCATGGTAGCCCACCTTTATTGAACAGAATGGAATGGTTCACATAGAAATCAGTTGCCCACACAGGTTTCCAACATCAACTGAAAATGGCGTGCCACCTGGCTCCCTTGTCAGCGGCACTGCGCTTATTACCAGTCCCTCTGACTGTGCTGTTGAGCTCTCCTGGTTTTCTCGGCTCACTTAGCCTTTAGTCACAGCACACTGCTGCATGGCCCACTCCTGGCCTCTGGATAGGGGTTCTCCTGACTCCTAGGACGAAACCTCCTGTCTCTTGGCTACTGGCTGGGGCACCTCGGATGTCCGCTTAAGACCTCCATACTCTTGACTCCTGGCTGTGACTCCTCAGACCTCTGGGTGAGACCCCCTGTCTCTTGACTCCTGGCTAGGGCACCTCTAACCCATGGGTGAGACCCCCTGTCTCCAATATGGGAGCTGTTTCCAAACTGGGAGGCCTGAGCTATTCTCGGTTCTTGAGTATATAAGGACCCTGCACACCTGTGTACTCTGGCTGCAGGCATCCAGTAAAATCCGGACACAGGATTGAAGGTTCCGTCTCACCCAAGTCACTTTAGAGCCTTCAAATTCCAGGCCCCAATCCAGATTTACAGAATCTAGAGAGCCAAAAACACAGCTTTCTCCACTCAGAAACGATAGCCTGGGACCTTGCATTAACCCTTATTGTGAATTCTGTGTCATTTTTATCTACATTTTCACAGTGGTAGGGCCTTGCACTGTCACATCAGGGCACAATGAAAACTTCATTCACATATTTGTTCTGTCTCTGTCCACTGCCTTATTCCTCTGCTAACTGCATGAGTCACCTCTGACTTCCTGACACCAAGGGAAAAAAAGTGACCTGGGAGGGAGCTCAAGCACACAACCTGTGATTGATAACCTCAGCTGTGTTCCTGTGTGGAGGGGTGTGTGTCCCTTCTCTCCAATCAGCTCTCAGAGCTCTTTTTACTGGGCTCTGCAAAGTGTAACTTCAGCTCCCTACCCCCTGAAAGGTCAGACAATCTGTATACATTCTGCACTTTGAACAGCTGCAGAGAGGAGAGGACTACAGATAAACAGGTACAACCTATGTAGGGGGATTTTTTCACCTCTGTGTATCTCCTGTGGCAAGTCATTGCACTGGGTATATATTAGGGATTACAACCACTTTAATTGTTAGGGTTACATAGACTTTAACCATATTGTGGCCGCTACCTCAATTCGCCATTGTGCATTATTGTATTGGAATGATTTAGCCCCCCCCCTATCACTTGTTACATCTAATCCCCTCAATGTCAAGACTTGCTTTTCTGCACATCACCTTTGGTCTCCTCCCTCTCCCCCACCTAGTCTCAGACTCAGTGGGAATGTTCCCAGGTATCCCGGTATGGCAGGTAAGTGGGGCCTATTGGCAACGGAGGTGGGGGCACTCCTTAGCGCTGCCCTAGGTGACTTGGGGAAGAATTACAGCTGTGATGATTCCACTTATTATAAACTCCAAGTGATTAATATTTCCTATTTCTCTGCCAATGCAATTGCCGAGCAATCCCCGGTAGTTTTGTATTTCCACTACAGATACTAATTTAAAGCAATCTGCAGCTTCATTTAGACCTTCACTATAAATTCTGGGAGTAAATGGCTCTTCTGTCTTAATGTGATTAGAATTGAATTCTGTTTAGCACCTGCCACGTTTGATACAAGCATTTCCCGTATTTTAATACATTAGCCGTTGTTATTTCTTCTTAACACTTGATGTGTGGAGAACGCAGTAACTTGCTGAGAGCAAACCTGTGGGAAAAGCTGAAGACGAAAGTGGAAATTCTTAGTAGAGACCTGACAGCCTGAGCCGTCAAATCTCACTATTTGTTCTAAGATCAGTCGCCCACAGCTTCCCCTAAGAGATCCCACTTCAGTGCATTGGAGGATGGGAGCACCGTACCCCAACCTGGCATGGCCAAATGGGAGGGAGCACACTCCACGGGGTACCTTCATCAAATGGGATTAGGTAGAACTAACTTCCTCGACTTCAATGTTTACCGCCCCCCCCCCAATCCAATCAGTGGCCATCAACGCTACAAAATGAGTTCAAGGAAATAACTGTTAAGCCATGCATTCTAACACCTCTGTTAGCTTTAAATATTAAAAATAGGTAACACGTTCACTTTAAGTGCATGGCAGAAAAATACGAAAATGCTAAAAGCTGTTAAACTAAATATAATGGATGGATAGATAGATAGATAGATAGATAGATAGATAGATAGATAGATAGATAGATAGATAGATAGATAGGATCAATAGATAGGACCATTCTTCCAGAAGTAAAGACAAAAGGAAGGCACGTACACCTAGTGCATTACCAGAGGCATTTATTCAATAAAAAATATATATAGGGGAATACTCACAAGAGTGGCGACCCCCAATGGGCCATACAATTGGCATGAGAACAGACACGACACAAATAAAGGTTGATGCGTTTCGAGGGCGTACCACCTTCCTCAGAGCCACACCACGCCCCCCGAAATGCATCAGCCTTTATTTGTGTCGTGTCTGCTTTCATGCCAATTGTATAGCCCATTGAGGGTCGCCACTCTTGTGAGTATTCCCCTCTATATATATTTTCGGATCACCCCATCTGAGGAGAGCAGCATCCACCTGGTATGCGTGGTTATTGATGTCCTTGTTGCCTTGTTCCAACTGCGGGGGACCTCTTTAGCGCTGGAAGTGATTGGTTTTTTTGCATTCGTCCAGCAGTGCATTAGTGAGGTCAGGCACTGATGTTGGATGAGAAGGCCTGGCTCACATTCTCTACTCTAATTCATCTCAAAGGTGTTATATCGGGTTGAGGTCAGGACTCTGTGCAGGCCAGTCAAGTTCCTCCACCCCAAACTCGCTCATTCATGTCTTTATGGACCTTGCTTTGTGCACTGGTCCTAATCATTTCGTGGAGGGGGGATTATGGTGTGGGGTTGTTTTTCAGGGGTTGGGCTTGGCCCCTTAGTTCCAGTGAAATTAACTCTTAAAGCATCAGATATTTTGAACAATTCCATGCTCCCAGCTTTGTGGGAACAGTTTGGGGATGGCTCCTTCCTGTTCCTACATGACTGCACACCAGAGCACTGGGATGCCATTAAAGTTAATGTGCGTGTAAAGGCAGGTGTCCCAATACTTTTTGACAAAATAGTGTAGATAGATAGATAGATTGTACAAAACAATGGCACTAGACAATCACCTCAGAACCTGAGATATTACCCTAGAATTGACAAGAGCCAATATCAGCGCTTAGGAAAACAAAAAAAAGTATTATGTTTCAATATATAGCTTTGAAAAGCAGCTGCTTTAAACTTAAACACAATCAATCTGGCATCAAAGTATATAAATCAGTCCCATATATGATGCAAGCAGCGCTATCGAGAGGATCATTAACACAATCAAATTGTGATCACATAAAAAAAGTCTTTTAAAACAAAAGTCTCTTAAAACAGAACAAATCTTGCTTCCATCACCACACCGCGTATAAAACAAAGATGGGGGGAGAGGGTAAAATCCCCCTTAAGTGGTGCACTCACCGAACAGCAAATTAATGCACGCCTTTGCATAAACCGGGGTGCCCCCTCGGGGAAATACTGCTCATATAGGTGTTCCTCTTGCTTCCAATAGGTCACGATCGTCACGTCTGTGGTACTGGGAATATCCCTTCATTTGCCTTTTCTCAGGTGATGTTGGCTGTAGTCTCTCGAGACGTTGTAGTTCTCATACACAGATGTACTGTACGGATAACATATCTGTCCAAGGATCCAGCACTATCCTCTCCCGAGCCAGCTCTTCAGGTCCTCTGCGCCAGCATATTTAGTTTGGGACGCCGACTGGCGACTGTCCTAAGAGGTTGCAGGCAGGCAGGGAGAAGGCCCCTTCTCCCTGCCTGCCTGCAACCTCTTAGGACATGTCAGAGGTTCCATGAGGCCGTGGGACCATTCACTCAGCACAGCTCAGCTCATGCATGCACAGTGGGAACCCAGTTGTGAAGCCACAAGGAATCCCAGTCGGCGTCCCAAACTAAATATTCTGGCGCAGAGGACCTGAAGAGCTGGCTCGGGAGAGGATAGTGCTGGATCCTTGGACAGATATGTTATCCGTACAGTACATCTGTGTAGGAATTACAACAGTTTGTATATGTGCCTCCTACTTTTTAAGGGACCAAAGTAATGGGACAATTGGCTGCTCAGCTGTTCCATGGCCAGGTGTGTGTTATTCCCTCATTATCCCATTTACAAAGAGCAGATAAAAGGTCCAGAGTTAATTTCAAGTGTGCTATTTGCATTTGAAATCTGTTGCTGTCAACTCTCAATATTAGATCCAAAGAGCTGTCACTATTAGTGAAGCAAGCCATCATTAGGCTGAAAAAACAAAACAAACCCATCAGAGAGATAGCAAAAGCATTAGGTGTGGCCAAATCAACTGTTTGGAACATCCTTAAAAAGAAAGAATGCACCGGTGAGCTCAGCAACACCAAAAGACCCGGAAGACCACGGAAAACAACTGTGGTGGAGGACCAAAGAATTCTTTCCCTGGTGAAGAAAACACCCTTCACAACAGTTGGCCAGATCAAGAACATTCTCCAGGAGGTAGGTGTATGTGTGTCAAAGTCAACAATCAAGAGAAGACTTCGCCAGAGTGAATACAGAGAGTTCACCACAAGATGTAAACCATTGGTAAGCCTCAAAAACAGGAAGGCCAGATTAGAGTTTGCCAAACAACATCTAAAAAGGCCTTCACAGTTCTGGAACAACATCCTATGGACAGATGAGACCAAGATCAACTTGTACCAGAGTGATGGGAAGAGAAGAGTATGGAGAAGGAAAGGAACTGCTCATGATCCAAAGCATACCAACTCCTCAGTGAAGCATGGCGGTGGTAGTGTCATGGCGTGGGCATGTATGGCTGCCAATGGAACTGGTTCTCTTGTATTTATTGATGATGTGACTGCTGACAAAAGCAGCAGGATGAATTCTGAAGTGTTTCGGGCAATATTATCGGCTCATATTCAGCCAAATGCTTCAGAACTCATTGGACGGCGCTTCACAGTGCAGATGGATAATGGCCCGAAGCATACTGCGAAAGCGACCAAAGAGTTTTTTAAGGGAAAGAAGTGGAATGTTATGCAATGGCCAAGTCACCTGACCTGAATACGATTGAGCATGCATTTCACTTGCTGAAGACAAAACTGAAGGGAAAATGCCCCAAGAACAAGCAGGAACTGAAGACAGTTGCAGTAGAGGCCTGGCAGAGCATCACCAGGAATGAAACCCAGCGTCTGGCGATGTCTATGCGTTCCAGACTTCAGGCTGTAATTGACTGCAAAGAATTTGCAACCAAGTATTAAAAAGTGAAAGTTTAGATTTATGATTGTTAATCTGTCCCATTACTTTTGGGCCCTTAAAAAGTGGGAGGCACAAATACAAACTATTGTAATTCCTACACCGTTCACCTGATTTGGATGTAAATGCCCTCAAATTAAAGCTGAAAGTCTGCAGTTAAAGCACATCTTGTTTGTTTCATTTCAAATCCATTGTGGTGGTGTATAGAGCCAAATATATATATTATGAAAACATTGTTCTATTTCTATAATAAATTGTTTTACCATATCCATCCAGCATCTCTTTCTCACACTCGTGTGTCATTTAAAGTCCCAATCCCCTTTAAGTTTGCTTTTTGTAGCTTTCTTTTTATAGAGCCAAAAAGATTAGAATTGTGTCGATGTCCCAATATTTATGGACCCGACTGTAGATAGATAGAATACATGATGGGATGAATGGGAGAGAGATAGATGGGTATAAAGAAAACAAGAAAGAAAGATTGATTACAAGATAGGATCAATAGATAGATAGATAGATAGATAGATAGATAGATAGATAGATAGATAGATAGGATAATCAATACTGTAAATAGATAATAGATAGATAGATAGATAGATAGATAGATAGATAGATAGATAGATAGATAGATAGATACAAACATTTTGGATAGATAGATAGATAGATAGATAAGATAAGCAATACTGTAAATAGATAATGGATAGATAGATACATACAAATATATTGGATAGATAGATTAATAATTGATTGATTGATAGATAGATAGATAGATAGATAGATAGATAGACTCATGAATGATGAGATAGTTTTTTGTTCTTTATGGAAGAAAGTTCTTTGTCATGGGATTGTCGCTCGACTTTCTCCTTGCAGATAAAACTTTGCGTTCACACAGCCTTTCCTTCCTTTTCTTTAATAAAACACAATTACAATCCCCCTGGCATTTATTTCTAAATAAAATATGTACAGCCGTAATAAAAAATGCATAAATGTCACTTTCAGTTGCGCACAGAATCCCCC
>BLSH010267965.1:212617-229811 GCA_018402905.1 Glandirana rugosa
CCCCCCCCCCCCCCCCCCCCGGCTGCTGACGAAGCGCGATCGCTCTCACCTGTGCCTCTGCGGATTGACACCGCATTGTTCTGCTAAATAGCGCTGTCTTCTCCAATGTGCCGACATTCTACGGGAGAGACACAATCTTTAGCTGCGTTTCTGTGGACGTCAGCAGTTTGCACCGGGGGAAAGTACAAAAACCCACTGACAGGCCTGACAGGCTGCGAAAGAACGTGCCGAGGAAATTAGGAAGCGGTCTGGGACTGGAGCAAGCTTGGTTATTGTCAGTGTGAAGAATAAATATATTCCTAATGCACAGCCTGAATTCTCCTGTTACAATATGAACTGCTATGTCACAGACAGGAGAACGCATGTCATAAAGCTGAGGACACTGTCACTTAAAGCCCCCGGGCACTAAAACTTTGGTTTAAATACACTGAGCAAAATTATAAACGCAACACTTTTGTGTTTGCCCCTATTTATCATGAGCTGAACGCAAAGATCTATGACTTTTTCTATGTACACAAAAGGCCTATTTCTCTCAAATATTGTTCACAAATCTGTCTAAATCTAATTCCCCGATCGCTGCAGCCATGCATTGAGGAAATGTCTCACTGCCTGTGATTAGCGCAGTGCAGGGTTCACTTCCCGGCAGGCTCAGGCACGTGCACGTGCGGACACACCCAAGCCCATCCTTATTGCTGAGATAATCCATCCACCTCACAGGTGTGGCATATTAAGATGCTGATTAGACAGCATGATTATTGAACTGGTGTGCCTTAGGCTGGCCACAATAAAAGGCCACTCTAAAATGTGCAGTTTTATCACACAGCACGATGCCACAGATGTCGCAAGTTTTTGGAGCGTGCAATTTGCATGCTGACTGCAGGAATGTCCACCAGAGCTGTTGCCCTTGAATTGAATGTTCATTTCCCTACCATAAAACGTCTCCAAAGGTGCTTCAGAGAATTTGACAGTACATCCAACCGGCCTCACAACCGCAGACCACGTGCAACCACACCAGCCCAGGACCTCCACATCCAAGATCGTCTGAGACCAACCACCCAGACAGCTGCTGCAATCGGTTTGCATAACCAAATAATTTCTGCACAAACTGTCAGAAACCATCTCAGGGAAGCTCATCTGCATGCTCGTCGTCCTCATCTGGGTCCCGACCTGACTGCTCACATTCGATGGCGTCTGGCACTTTGGAGAGGTGTTCTCTTCATGGATGAATCCCGGTATTCACTGTACAGGGCAGATAGCAGACAGAGTGTATGGCAATGTGCGGGTGAGCGGTTTGCTGATGTCAACATTGTGGATGGAGTGGCCCAGGGTGGCGGTGGGGTTATGGTATGGGCAGGCGTATGCTATGGACAATGAACACAGGTGCATTTTATTTATGTGCATTTGAATGCACAGAGATACTGTGACGAGATCCTGGGGCCCATTGTTGTTCCATTCATCAACAACCATCACTTCATGTTGCAGCATGATAATGCATAGCCCCATGTTGCAGCATGATAATGCACGGCCCGATGTTGCAGCGTGATAATGCACGGCCCGATGTTGCAGCATGATAATGCACAGCCCCATGTTGCAGCATGATAATGCACAGCCCCATGTTTCAGCATGATAATGCACGGCACCATGTTGCAGCATGATAATGCACGGCACCATGTTGCAGCAGGATAATGCACGGCCCCATGTTGCAGCGTGATAACGCATGGCCCCATGTTGCAGCGTGATAATGCATGGCCCCATGTTGCAGCATGATAATGCACGGCCCCATGTTGCAGCGTGATAATGCACGGCCCGATGTTGCAGCGTGATAATGCACGGCCCGATGTTGCAGCGTGATAATGCACGGCCCGATGTTGCAGCGTGATAATGCACGGCCCGATGTTGCAGCATGATAATGCACGGCCCCATGTTGCAGCATGATAATGCACAGCCCCATTTTGCAGCATGATAATGCACGGCCCCATGTTGCAGCGTGATAATGCACGGCCCCAAGTTGCAGCATGATAATGCACGGCCCCATGTTGCAGCAGGATAATGCACGGCCCCATGTTGCAGCATGATAATGCACGGCCCCATGTTGCAGCATGATAATGCAGGGCCCGATGTTGCAGCGTGATAATGCACAGCCCCATGTTGCAGCGTGATAATGCATGGCCCCATGTTGCAGCATGATAATGCATGGCCCCATGTTGCAGCGTGATAATGAATGGCCCCATGTTGCAGTGTGATAATGCACGGCCCCATGTTGCAGCGTGATAATGAATGGCCCCATGTTGCAGTGTGATAATGCATGGCCCCATGTTGCAGCGTGATAATGCACGGCCCCATGCTGCAGCATGATAATGCAGGGCCCCATGTTGCAAGGATCTGTACACAATTCCTGGAAGCTGAAAACATCCCAGTTCTTGCATGTCCAGCATACTCTCCGGTCATGTCACCCATTGAGCATGTTTGGGATGCTCTGGATCAGCGTATATGACAGCATGTTCCAGCCCCTGCCAATATCCATCAACTTCGCACAGCCATTGAAGAGGAATGGACCAACATTCCATAGGCTCAACAGCCTGATCAACTCTGTGCAAAGGAGATGTGCTGCACTGGGTGAGGCAAATGGTGGTCACACCAGATACTAACTGGTTTTCGGACCCCCCCCCGGACCCCCCAATACATTAAAACTGCACATTTTAGAGAGGCCTTTTATTGTGGCCAGCCTAAGGCAGACCTGTGCAATAATCATGCTGTCTAATCAGCATCTTGATATGCCACACCTGTGAGGTGGATGGATTATTTCGGCAAAGGAGAATTGCTCACTAACACAGATTGGTGCGTTGTCATGTCAAATCGCATGTCAAATCGGCAGCAATTGCCGGCAATGGCACCGTCCTAATCGGTGCGACACTGCATTTGCGGTCCCACACTGATTTCTAAAAGTAGTTTCTGTACTACTTTTGGCGATTTCAGGTGCGATTTTCATTGACTTCTGCAGCAACCCGCACAGATGTCTCTGAAGTTGGGACTGACATGCGGGTATGAAGTTCAGCTGAACTTGCACCATTTCATTCCCGTACCAATGTGAACCCAGCCTTAGACAGATTTCTGAACAATATTTGAGAGAAATAGGCCTTTTGTGTACATAGAAAAAGTCATAGATCTTTGTGTTCAGCTCATGATAAATAGGGGCAAACAGAAAAGTGTTGCGTTTATAATTTTGCTCAGTGTATATCTCCCTCTATAATAATAAAAAGGCTATAAATCCATTTTGTGTGCTCCAAATGTCTTTGCAAACTCAGATCTGTAAAAGCAGCAGTGACATCATCGTTGTGCTGTACCTAGCCTAGGCAGAGAGCGAAGCTGTGGGACCCACTATAGGCTGCCTGTAGAAAACTACAGGAGGGGGCGGAGACAAGACCAGTCACCTTGTAAAAGGAGAGAGAGCAGCCGTGAGCGGTCTTTATTACAGGAAGGAAAAGTCTCACACGGGATTACTACACAGAGCTGGAGGAAATACACAAAGCACACAGAGATACAAGGAGGATTAACATGATGAATGGATTAAGGGCCTGTTTACATCACATGCAGCCCAGTGCGTTTTTTTTTTATTTGCATCAAAAACGCATTGAAAGTAGGTTATATGGTTGCCAATGGCATAGTTCACAACAGTGCGTTCCAGTTCCAGAAAAAAATGTAGATCATGCTGCATTTTTCTCTGCACTGAACTGTACTGGAATGTTGTAAAACGCATCAAAGAAGCACTGGAACTCACATAAATGCACCAAAAATACACCGGTATGCATATGTTCCCATTTAAGGTGAAGAAAAAAAAGAGGAGAAAAAACGCACTGGAAAGCATCATAAACGCATCAAAAACACTCTGGAAACATATCAAAAACGCACACGCAGAAATACATCTGGAACACATCTTACACAATATTTGCTCATCCTGGAATTCAGTTTAACCACTTGCCGACCACATCACGTAGATATATGGCGGCAAGTTGGCTCCGCTGCGCAGATCGCCATTTATAAACGGCGATCTGCACAGTTACGAGTGAGTGGGGCTGCGGGTTGGGCGGACTCGATGACCCGCGATCGCCTGATAGAGAGTAAGAAAGGGGAACCGCCGATGTAAACACGGCGGTTCCCCGTTCTGACAGGTGCCATGACAGTGATCTACTGATCCCAGCCCCCATACAGGTTAACCCCTTTCCTGCCAGTGACATTTAGGCTGCATTCACACCTGGGCGTAGCATTTTCAGGCAGAAATACACACGTTTTTACAGCCATTTTGCATCAATTTTTACCGCGATTTTGAACAGGTCAAAGGGTCACCAATGTAAAAAGTAGAGACATGCCCAAATCAAGCTACAAAAATACCTCCAGAACTTGTTTGAGCTTCAGGCGTTTTCAGGCTTTTGGCTTCAGGCGTTTTGGAGTGGAGATGTGAACCATCTTCATAGAGAATCATTGATATTTTCCCCTCCAGCGTTTTGTAGCTTCAGGCTTCAAGCTACAAAACTCTCAGATGTGAATGGGGCCTAACACAGTATTCAGTGGCTATTTTTTAGCTCTGATTGCTGTATATATGTCAATGGTCCCAAAAAAGTGTCAAAAATGTCTGACATGTCCGCCGCAATATAACAGTCCCAATAATGATTGCAGATCACCGCCATTGCTAGTAAAAAAAAAATAGTAAAAATGCCATAAATTAATTCTCACGCTTTGTAAACGTGTCAACTTTTGTTCCAACCAATCAATAAACGCAGATTGCGTTCTTTTTTACCACAAATATGAGGAAGAATATAAATCGGCCAAAACCGATGAATAAATTTGTTTTTTTATTAGTTTTTTTGGATATGTATTTTAGCAAAAAGTAAAAAAAATATTGTTTTATTTTTTCAAATTTGTAGCTCTTTGTTTGTTTATAGCGGTGATCAGAAGGGACGCAGAGGTGATCAAATAACACCAAAGAAAGCTCCATTTGTGGGAAAAAAAGGACGTCAATTTTGTTTGGGTACAGCATCGCACGACCGCGCAATTGCCGCGGTGCCGAATAGCAAAAAGTGCTCTGGTCCTACAGTGGGAAATTCTTCCTGGGTCTGAGAAAAGAAAGACTGATCACTGCTATTCTCTCTCCTTGTGCAGGGTGACTGGTCTTGTCTCCGCCCCCTACTGTAGTATTCTGCTGGCAGCCTGTAGTGGGTGGAGCCTGCTGGGCCCCTCCTACAGCTCTGCTGTCTTTACAGTCTATATACAGCACAGTGATGATGTCACTGCTACTTTCACAAGGTAATATCTGGGTTTGCAAAGGCATTGTGTTAAACACAAAGTCAATTGATATCCTTTGTGTCTATGGAGGAATATATTTAAATGAAGGTTTTTATGCCCGGAGTTCAACTTTAACAACGTTACATGATGTTCTATTGAAGATTTCCTCTTTAATCCTCGTATTCTTATCAACGTTCTTTTGCCAACTTCTCTGCAAAGTCTTTCCATCTGCAATCTGCAATCTTAATAAATATACTTCATAATTTCTTCTGGGTACCCGCAGAACTGGAAGGCTCATTTTGTCCGCCTGGTCTGGATGATTAATTAAATTGATTAACAGTGTGGATAATGCGGCTGATGTATTGAGCTATGCCCAGTGCTGTTCAAACAGGGATCTTTATGGGAACACGGCCTTTGAAGAGCGTTATTGAAGAAATCGGTTCGATGAGCAAGCTCATAAATTAAATTAGTTGCAAACCTAAACCATTAGGAAGATGGTAACGAGCCATTAACAAGTGGCAGTAAAACTCCATACTAAAATGTTTTTTATACCATTATAAATCTAACATGAAAAATACCGGAGGGGCTTTGGTTTACTGCCCCTAGTGGCTGGTCTGGGTATCCAAACCAGGGGTCCCCAAGGTTTTCAGTAAGAGGGCCACGTTGTATATCAGTTTTATAGGTGAATGCATAACATTTAATTGAATCAATTTGTTTTACTTGGGGCTCTTTTTCATTTTGTAATCAGAATGACAGAGAAAAAATTTCAGCAAAGCAAAGAAAATCCAAACAACTTGAGACATTGATGGGAAGGGTGCAGACAGTTTATATATTCAACTTTTATTCGAGTCTCCATCAGAGTCCCCCATTATGTGAGGGTCCCCATCAGAGTCCCCCCTTACATCAGAGTCCCCCCTTACATCAGTCACCCCTTACATCAGGGCCCACATTAGATCCCCCCCCTTACATCAGAGTCCCCCCTTACATCAGACTCCACACCACAGTATGCCCTTACATCAGGGTCCCCATTAGATCCCCCTCCCCTTACATCAGAGTCCACATTAGAGTCACCCCTTATATCAGGGTCCCCATTAGATCCCCCGCCCCCCTTGCATCAGAGTCAACCCTTATATCAGAGTTTACATCAGAGTTCCCCCCTACATCAGGGCCCATATCAGAGTCCCTTCTTACATCAGAGGACCCCTCCCTTACTTCAGGGTCCCCATCAGACCCCCCCTTACATCAGATTCTACATCAGTGTACACATCAGAATCCATCCTTATATCAGAGTTGACATCAGGGTTTTCCTTTACATCAGGGCCCATATAAGATTCCCCCTTACATTAGATTCCACACCAAAGTACTCTCTTACATTAGTGTCACCCCTTACATCAGGGTCCCCATTAGATCCCCCCACCCCTCCTACATCAGAGTCCACATCAGAGTCCACCCATATATCAGAATTGACATCAGGGTTCCCCTTCTACATAAGGGCCCTCCTTACATCAGAGGACCCCTCCCTTACATCAGACTCCACACAAGGGTATGTCCTTACATCAGGGACCCCATCAGATGCTCCCCTTACATCAGAGTCAACCCCTATATCAGTGTTGACATTGGGGTTCCCCGTTACATCAGTGCCCATATCAGAGTCCCCCTTACATCAGAGGGCCCCTCCCTTATATCAGAGTCCCCATCAAATTCTTCCCCTTACATCAGAGTCTCCATCAGAGTCAACCCTAATATCAGAGTTGCCATCAGGGCTCCCCCTTATATCAGGCCCCAAATCAGAGTCCCCCATTACATCAGAGGGCCCCTCCCTTACATCAGGGTCCTCATTAGAGTCCCCGCTTACATCAGAGTCCACATCAGAGTGCCCCCTTACATCAGGGTCCAGATGAGAGTTCCTCTCTTACATTAGAGCCTCCTTCCCCCATACATCAGTGTCCCCATCAGAGTCCCCCCCTTACATCAAATTCCCCCCTTCCATTAGCATCCCCATCAGAATCCCTCCCTTACTTCAGAGTCCCCATCAGAGTCCCCCCTTCCATCAGGGTCCCCATCAGAGTTCCTCCCTTACTTCAGACTCTCCATTAGAGTCCCCCCATACATCAGAGTCCCCCCATACATCAGAGTCCCCAGAAAAGTCTCACCTTACCTTACATACTTGCAGCTTGACTGTGACAGCAGGGTGGGAGTCTGGAGGCAGAGCAGGTTTGAACAGAGGAAGTTCTGTCCTCCTGTAAATGCTGGGACAAGAATGTGATTGCTAGTGGATCGCTGCTAACCCACAGTTAGACCTGATTGCAAGTAGACATGTGCTGTTCATTTTGTTCCGAATTGATATCCGGACAAATTTTTCATTATTCTGAAATTCGGATGTATCTGAATTTCTGAATTACAATAGTAACAAATTTAAATAAATTCAAAATAACGAATCAAGATTTCGGACGAAATTCAAATTTGAATAGTTTGTGAATAGAATTTGAATACTTTTCAAATAAAATTCCAATTCGAATACTTTTCAAGTCGACTTTGAATTCAAATAGTTTTTCAGTCAAATTCAAATTTCCAAAGAGAATAAAATAGAATAGAAAATAAAGGAATAGAATAGAAAGGAATATAATAGAAAATGCAAGAATATAATATAATAGAGTAAAACAGAACAGAATATAAAATAAAAGAATAGTAAAAAATAGAATAGAAAAAATAGGGACAGAATATAAAATAAAAGAATAGAGTAGAACAGAACAAAATGGAATAGAAAATAAAAAAGCTGAATAAAATAAAATATAATACATAAAGGAATAGAACAGAATAAAAAATAGAATACAATACAATACAATAGAATATAACCATCTTCTGAAAATCAAATAGAACAGAAAAGAACAGAATAGTAAATAAAATAATATAACACAAAAGAATAGAATTTTGAATAGAACAAATTCAAAAAGAATAGAATATAACAATTGAACAAATTTAACTAAACAAATTTATGCAAATAATGAATCAAAACGAAATGAAATGAAACTGATTTTTTCGTCCTGCACATGTCTAATTGCAAGCACAGTGGGCCCACATGGAGGATACCTCACTAATCCTAGCTGCAAGGTGAAACAAATCTTGTAGCGGGCTGGATTTGGCCCACGTGCCATAATCTGCATACTCCTGGACTAAACCCAAGAGAAAAATGTAATATAATATACAGTATATAGAGATGAGGGAATGATAGGAGAGAATGAAATGGTCCAGAAGGTTTACCTGTCCTTCTCATATTTACACTTTTTGTTTCTGAATATCTCTGCTGATTGTATTTGTATTTTCTCCCAAGTAAAGTGCAGGTGCTGTACGGGGGGACCGACCTGTTTGACTATGAAGTGCGAACGACCTTCAACAATGACATGCTGCTGGCGTTCATCAGCACTGGCTGTATCGCTGTCCTCGTTTACATCCTCACCTCATTCTCAGGTATGGTGTGACAATTGGTGTATTGGTAAATTGTGATTTTCTTATAAAAAATATATTTATATATGGTCATTCTGTAAGCGTTTAGGAAAATCCCTCTTCTATAAATGCCTCATTACCTCACCCAGAGGTCTCCATAGAGCCCAAGGCCACATTACAAGCAGCCTGTTGCAATAAAGTAGAAAAGTGGCGGCCCGTCCATAGAGGGCGCATGGGCTCCGCCCCCCTATCCATGCGTCTGGCCCCCTGATCTACATATATGGGTTCCGGACTATGGATTCCAATGGAGGGAGTGTTTTTTTGAAGCCCGTGATTAGAGCCAGAGGCTCTAATAGCCTTCAAAGAAGGGCGGGTGACCTGCGCCTCGATCCCACCCTGTTGTGTGACGATAGTGAATTCATTTTCGCTATTTTCCCACTAAAGTTCCTCCCCGCCAATCAGGAGGCAGGTCGTGAGACCTGTTTCCCGACTGGCCAAAGCATCAGGCGATCCTACTGGATGCCTAGCGCTTAAGAGGAGGAGAGAGGAGATGCATGGCGAAGAAAGTCGCGAGAGGACCCTGGGAGAGGAAGTGAGGACACCATAGCCCGCCAGCCCTAGATCAGGTAGGTGCCTGACCGCCGGCTGCCTGGGGGTTGTCAGTGCTGCACCGCCGACGTTCTGGGGGGGGGGGCGGCATTGCTGTCAGTGGCGTGCCGCGGGCTGCCCGAAGGGAGGGAGTGCCTGTTTGCTGCTCCCCCCAAAAGGAAACCCACCAGCCGCCACTGAGTAGAACTATAGGCAAAACTTTTTTCCTTCTGGATAGAATAGGGGAGGATTATAACCTCTGCCAGTTTTGTTTGCTATCTGGGTCCCACTAGGGAGATTGCCTTTCACTTCCTGTTCCATAGCCAAAACAGGAAGTGAGAGGAAATCCTTGTTGGTCACCAGAGTCTCCAGAACTAGTGTCCTCGTTGGAGGATTCTGTTCTGGTGACAACCTAAAATTTGGGATTTTTTTTTCACTTTTACTCCCTGTGAAAATGTTAAAGTAATATTAAAGTGTTACTAAACAACTGTAAAATCAGCCTGTATATGCAGCATATCATGCTTGTTATACTCACTGTGGAACTTAAGGGGTTAATCCTCTGCATTATTTAAAAAAGGCTGTTTTATCCTCTTTGCATAGATTCTTCCCTCCTGCACTGTCAATCTAAGCAAGTTCATATAATACACAGCATGGTGGTAAAGCCGCACATGCTAAGTTTGGTCTCTTATGCGGGAGAGTGCATGTCCTGTTTCAGTTGAACTGTTCAGGTCACGTGATATTGACATCACACATGTGGGCGTGTATAGAGGCTGTAGTGGAAATCTCCTCCTACTTAAGCACACAGCTATGGACAAACTGTATAGGTTATCAGGAAACCGTGGTATACAGATCATCCCAAAAGGTATATAGTGACAGTATTTTAATGTAAAAAGAAGATTTATAAGCTGGGGGGGGGGGGGCAGATTAACTATTTTCATATTACTGGGTTTAGTAGCGCTTTAAAGATTTCCTTTTTTTTTTTTTTTAATAACAAACATGTAATACTAACCTGCTTTGTGCAAGGGTTTTGAACAGAGTGGCCCCGATCTTCCTTTTCTTGGGTCCCCCGGTGGAGCTTCTGCGTCCTCTTCACCAGATGACCCCTTGGAGAAGCGCTTTTTCCTGGGGGCACTCGTGCAGGCGCGATCCCGAGTCTTGCTGCTGCGTCCATTCATACAGACAGCAGGACTCCCGCGTCAATGGCTCCCACTCTATCTAAAATGAAAAAATGTTTTGCCTTTAGGCTTTAAATATGGCATCCCCAGCAATGTGTTTATGTTTACTGCACTGGAAGTTTTATCAACTAGAACCCTAAGGGCCAATTCACACTGTGTGCAGTGACATATGAACATGCAGGGAAATGTCTGTCACTGCAGGGACTCACTGGATACAACTGTTTCCTATGTGTCCCATTCACACTGCAACGCAGCCTAGCATTTTATCGCAGCGCGCAAACCTAATTCCCACTGCAATTTCAGACACCACAGCACAACACCCGGCATTGCACCGAATGAAGTGTATGTTTTGTACACTTCAAATAAAGCTTGTACAAAAAAAAAGGGATGGTGTGATGCTCTGAATTGTGCACCACACTGCCCCCTAGCCAGCTGGCAAAGCAGAACGGCTGGAGCACAGAAACGCTTCGGCTGCTCTGCGATTTGACAGAGGGCATGTGTGAATTCACCCTAAAGGTATGCCAGGAGTGCAGTAACTGATTACAGCTCTTAGACTGGTCAAGTGAATGTAGTACAGGTAGATCTCCTGACTTAAAGGAAAATTCCACCTTTTGCAAACAAAAAAATAACAAATGCACCATTATGCAAAATGCAAAAAATGTGCATTTATTAGTTATTTGCTTTAGAAAAAAGAGGTTAAAGTCACTCCTTTGCCACATCCGCAAATTATGGAACCTGAGAAGAAAAAGCAAAACGATTCAGACTTTAAAGGCAATTGAACCATATATATATTCTAAAAAAAATGATTTTATTAGTACAAAAATCATAAAACATAGACAAGAAAACACATAACGGACGTATGTGCAAATTTAAAAACTTAGCATTATATGTGCATAACAATGGGCCCTAATGGCCAACCAATGTAAACAGAAATTGGTACACCATTTCAAGCAAATGAGCCCCTCACGTGTTTCGCTGTTTTGCTTCGTCAGGACACACGGGGAGATGATGTAACTGGAGACAGGTCTCACTTGCCTAATGGTCGGCACAAACACATATAGCTGGGAAAATGCCAGACAAATAATGGGGCGGAAAACATTATAATCATAGCTTCGATACCCCTCGTGGTTAATTCATGTGTGTACAGAGTGGGTAATCCATGTATCCTGGCCTATAAGTCTGAGCCCTCCTTTATTACTGCAAGCGCTTTATAATTCAATAGTCATGCCTCCTTATGTTCATAGCCAGAGATTAATGACAATATTGCAGGCGGCCCAAGCTGGGTGTACATACACTCCATCAGCCAGATAGGGGATATATACATCCCTATAGACCAATCATGGTCATTCCATATTGCCAGCCCTCACTCCTGGGGGAATAATCCACACCTGAAGAAGCAAAACAGCAAAATGCGTTGACACAGAGGGGCTCACTTGAGACTATGTACCAATTTCTGTTTACATTGGTTGGCCATTAGGACCCATTTTTAGGCACATATAATGCTAAGTTTTTAAATTTGCACATATGTCCATTGTGTGTTTTCTTGTCTATGTTTTATCCTTTTTGTACCAATAAAATATATTTTTTTGTATATATGTGGTCAAATTGCCTTTAAAGTCTGAATCATTTAGCTTTTTCTCCTCTGGTTTTATTAGTTATTTGCATTTGAGCCTGCAAAGCATTGCAAAAATGATCAGAGGATGGTTGATGGAATGCTCTTTCTCCGCAGAATTCCTCAAAATCAGATCCATACCGAGGTATGGACATTCAGCTGCGGAACTGGAGGAAGTATCAATGGACCACAACCACAAGTGCTCTGTTAGGAGCTTCTGTCTATCTGCCAGATGGGACTTGTAGTTTTTTTTTACATTTGCAGATTCCTGTGAATGAATGACAGGCTATGAGGGTGGAGCTGGAGGGAGTAGAACCCTGCGATTGATCAGGATTTGGTTTGGGGTTGGGGGGCTTTGCACACTGACCATGGTTCATGTTAAACCCTAATTATGGCCTGAAAGGTGGAGTTCATTTTCGATGCTTCTATATATTGTAATAATGTCTGACCCAGTTATTATCTTGTTATTATGAACAATAATAAAGGTATCTCTATATTATACAGTGTTCCTGTCCTTTTTTGGGATTGCCAGCATCGGCCTCAGCTGCCTTGTGGCTCTTTTCCTTTACCACGTGGCCTTCGGGATACAGTACCTTGGAATATTAAACGGGGTGGCAGCTTTTGTCATTGTTGGTATTGGTACGTATATTGTAATTTATGATTTCTCTATTAAACAGTATAAAGTTTTATTATCTGGTTCCCGACCGGCAGGGGAGGGCTGGCAGCCTTAGGCCTGGGGGGCAAGTCCAGTAAAGTGGCCCATTGGACCACCGAATCAGCTCACCATCCATGCCCATCTGGTTTTATAATGGATATTGATGTTATGAAGCAAGACAAATATGATACAATGTGGTAACATCATTTAATGTTAATAGCAACAAAGGAGGTGCAGCCTCATCAGTGCCCACCAATGCAGCCTGATCAGTGCCCATCAATGCAGCCTCATCAGTACCCTGCAGCCTCATCAGTGCCCATCAATGCAGCCTGCAATGCAGAAAGAGGAGAGCTGCCGGATTACAAAGAGCGGGGATCTCTTGCTTACCTGGCGTGGACGCTGTCATAAGAAGTCCCACCTCCTGGACCGGCTCCTATAATAGACATCATCCATGGTAGGGCTGGCCCTGGGAAACCCCCTCTGCTTGCAGTTGGTTGGCAGCCGTGCCCCTGGCCCCTACTTCCTCCACAAAAAGGAAATATTGTCAGCGGGCAATGGCCGCCAGCCATTACGAATGTAAGTTGGGATGGCCTGGGGGGCAATTGCCACCCTGCCCCCTGGCCCAGCCCTCCCCTGCCGACTGGCTCGCGTACATTCACTGCTGCAGAGTGGCAGCGTCTCACAAATCGCCGCGCTCTTATGCCCGCCGCACTCTGCAGGAGTGTGCCCGTGGCTTGGGCAGACCCGATGTCCGCCGGCGAGCCGCGATTGCTTCCCACAAAAGAAAAACGGGAAACCGCTGATGTAAACATGGCTTGTCAGAGATCTACTGATCCCTGTCACTGGGATCAGTTAGATCTCTCATGCCCCGGACAGCCCAGCCCCCTCACAGTTAGAACACGCTCAGGGAACACAGTTAACGCCTTCACTCCCCCCCCCCCAGGTGAACCCCTTCACTGCCAATGACATTTATACAGTAGTCAGCGGATATTTAAATTTCTGATCGCTAATTAATGTCATTGGTCCCAAAAAAGTGTCAAAAATGTCTGACATGCCTGCCGCAATATCAAAGTCCC
Source organism: Glandirana rugosa (assembly GCA_018402905.1). Lineage (NCBI taxonomy): Eukaryota > Metazoa > Chordata > Amphibia > Anura > Ranidae > Glandirana > Glandirana rugosa. Next base: position 226,448 of record BLSH010267965.1, read on the forward strand.
AATAAAAATTGCAGATCGCCGCCATTACCAGTAAAAAAAAAAAAAAAATTGTAAAAACACCATAAATGAATTCTCATTCAAATGCGGCAACTTTTACGCAAACCAATCAATAAACGCCGACTGCGATTTTTTTTTTACCAAAAATATGAGGAAGAATATAAATCGGCCAAAACAGATGAATAAATTTGTGTGTTTATAATTTTTTTTTTGGATTTGTATTTTAGCAAAAAGTAAGAAATATTGTTTTTTTGCAAAATTGTCGCTCTTTTTTTGTTTATAGCGGTGATCAGAAATGAAGCAGAGGTGACCAAATACCACCAAAAGAAAGCTCTATTTGCGGGAAAAAAAGGACGCAAATTTAGTTTGGGTACAATGTCGCACGTCCGCGCAATTGTCAGTTAAAGCGACGCAGTGCCGAATCGCAAAAAGTGCTCTGGTCCTAAAGTGTGAAATCCTTCTGGGGCTGAAGTGGTTAAGTCCCCCCCCCAAAAAAAAAGATCGTTTTTGGCCTCATACACACAGACGTTTTTTTGATTACGGCGTTTTCTGGCGTTTTTTGCTGCTCTCTATGTTAGTCAATGGCCCCATAAAAACGCAGACGTTTTTGAGCTGTAGAGGGCGTCGGCATTAGTGAGCTGAAACTAGAACCCAAGGCCAGCGCGTTCTGAGGCTGTAACGTTTTGGCGTTTTTTGATGCCGACGCCGCAAAACGCTCACTAACGCCGTACCGGCGTTAACCGGCGTTTTTTGACGCCGATGTTTTTAGGTTGAAAAATAGCAGAGGGATGATTTTGTTTAAAAAACGCCTATTGACGCCGACGCTCACTGACTCTCACTAACGCCGATGCATAACGCCGAAAAACGCCGATTTTTTTTCTCCTTGACGTCGGGCCCGACGTTTTGTTTATTTTTTAAGAAACGTCCGTGTGTATGAGGCCTTAGTGCTCAATATTTCCCAAATGGTGGAAGCGCTGAATTCAAAGTCAAAAGTATTTCTATATAGATTTCAGTTTTTTTACACCAAAGTAGACTGGCTGCTCTATTTTTCCTAGAGCATTTTCGATGGTCCTTAGAGAAACATGAATACAGAATAACCTAAAGAGCAGTACAGCAAGTGAGCATTGTCACCCTCGGACAGGATGGGTGTTATTGGCAGGATCATCATGTGAAAATAAAGAAGATTAATTAAAGAAACATACAGCCACCACGTCTATGGACATGTCAGCCGCTATATACACTATATTGCCAAAAGTATTAGGACACCTGCCTTTACATGAGCTTTAATGGCATCCCAGTCTTAGTCTATAGGGTTCAATATTGAGTTGGCCCACCCTTTGCAGATATAAGAGCTTCAACTCTTCTGGGAAGGCTGTCCACAAGGTTTAGGAGTGTCTATGGGAATGTTTGACCATTCTTCCAGAAGAGCATTTGTGAGGTGAGGCACTGATGTTGGACGAGAAGGCCTGGCTCACAGTCTCTGCACTAATTCATCCCAAAGGTATTCTATCGGGTTGAGGTCAGGACTCTGTGCAGGCCAGTCAAGTTCCTCCACCCCAAACTCGCTCATCCATGTATTTATGGACTTGCTTTGTGCACTGGTCTAAATCATTTGGTGGAGGGGGGATTATGGTGTGGGGTTGTTTTTCAGGGGTTAGGCTTGGCCCCTTAGTTTCAGTGAAGGGACCTCTTAAGGTGTCAGCATACCAAGACATTTTGGACAATTTCATGCTTCCAACTTTGTGGGAACAGCTTGGGGATGGCTCATTTCTGCTCCAACATGACTGCACACAGTGCACAAAGCAAGGTCCATAAAGACATGGATGAGTGAGTTTGGGGTGAAGGAACTTGACTGGCCTGCACAGAGTCCTGATCTCAACCCAATAGAACACCTTTGGAATGAATTAGAGTGGAGACTGCAAGCCAGGCCTTCTCGTCCAACATCAGTGCCTGACCTCACAAATGTGCTTCTGGAAGAATGGTCAAACATTCCCATAGACACTCCTAAACCTTGTGGACAGCCTTCCCAGAACAGTTGAACCTGCTATAGCTGCAAAGGGTGGGCCAACTCCATATTGAATCCTACGGACTAAGACTGGGATGCAATTACCCGCTTGCCGACCAGCCGTCGTTGTTGTACGGCGGCAGGCCGGCTCTCCTGCGCGAATCACCGTAGCTTTATGGTGGCTCACACAGGTGCAATTGTGGGCGGGAGCATGCCAGTGGCGGCGCACGTTCATGCCCACTACGCGCTGCGTGAGCGTGCCCGTGGGTTGGGCGGACTCGATGTCTGCCGGCAACCCGCGATTGCCTTCTACAGAGGCAGAACAGGGATTTGCCAATGTAAACACAGCGTATCCCCGTTCTGTCAGGGGACATGACAGTGATTTACTGTTCCCAGTGATCAGGAACAGTTAGCTCTGTCATGGCCCTGCCAGCCCAGCCCCCACACAGTTAGAACACAGTGAGGGAACACAGTTAACCCCTTGATTGCCCCCTAGAGTTTAACCCCTTCCCTGCCAGTGACATTCACACAGTAATCAGTGGCTATGTTTAGCTCTGATCGCTGTATAAATGCCAATGGTCCCAAAAAAGTGGCAAAAGTATCCGATCTGGCCGCCGCAATATCGCAGTCCCAATAAAAATCGCAGATCGCCGCCATTACTAGTAATAATAAATACATTATCGCAAACAATACATATTGCGCAAACCAATCAATATACGCCTATTGCAATTTTATTTACCAAAAATATGTAAAAGAATATATATCGGCTTAACCAGTTAACAACTGCCCTATAGACAAATGACGTCTACAGGGCGGTTGCTAAATTCTGGGAGGATGGCTATTGACGTCCTCCCAGAATCGCGCTTCCCGCGCGCCCCCTGGGGCGCGCACACGGGAACATCCGTGACCATCGGGTCCGGAGGACCCGACTGATCACGGATCGTGGTGAATGGCCGCTGTGAGCGGCCTTTCACCACGTGATCGCGCCGTCAAATGACGGCGTGATCACATGTAAACAAGCCGGCGGAAGCGCCGGCTTTTCTCTCCTCTCCGCACCGATCGGTGCAGTGTGAGAGGAGAGAGGGGGGAGAGAGGAGGTGCTGCAGCGCTGTGGGCGATGTGCAATGCCCACAGCGCTGCCTAGTGACAAAAAACACCCCCCATCATCCACTTACCACCCACCTACCACCCCCCAGCCACCATCAGCCACCCACCCAGCCATCATCAGCCACCCACCACCCACCCAGCCATCCACCCCCCACCCATCCTCACCCAATCCATCCTCACCCACCCACCCATCCATCCATCCATGCTCACCCATCCATCCATGCTCACCCATCTATCCATCCATCCATGCTCACC
>BLSH010267965.1:242218-304192 GCA_018402905.1 Glandirana rugosa
AAGACGCGGGCGGATTCGCCGCGTGACCACTTTTATCAGCGCCCCCCCCCCCCTCCCGCTGCTTTCCAGTCATCTCCGCCGCTTATCGGACACACCGGCAGCGGCGGAGATGATCGGGTCCCCCCCCAGTGTCTGTGAGCCAAGTGAGCGGCTGAAGCCGTTCACCCGGCTCCATAACATGGCTGGGCGGAAGCTACGTCACAAGTCACTTCCGCCCAATGGTCTTAAAGGGGACATTTTTTTTTTCTAATGTCATTTTTTTCAAAAATGTTTTTTTTTTTAATGCATTTTAGTGTAAATATGAGATGTGAGGTCTTTTCGACCCCAGATCCCATATTTAAGAGGTCCTGGCATGCTTTTTTCTATTACAAGGAATGTTTACATTTCTTGTAATAGGAATAAAAGTGATCAAAATGTTTTTTTTAAAAAAGAAAGGTGTAAAAATAAAAATTAAAAAGTAAAATAAATAATAAAAAAAAAAATAAATTTAAAGCGCACCGCCCTTGCGAGCTCACGCGCAGAAGCGAACGCATACGTAAGTCCAGCCCACATATGAAAACGGTGTTCAAAGCACACATGTGAGGTATCGCTGCGATCGTTAGAGTGAGAGCAATAATTCTAGCACTAGACCTCCTCTGTAGCTCAAAACTGCTCACTTGTAGAATTATTTAAACGTCGCCAATGGAGATTTTTATGTTGCAAAGTTTGTCTCCATTCCGCGAGCGGATGCAATTTTGAAGCATGACACGTTGAGTATCATTTTACTCGGCGTAACATTATCTTTCACAATATGGAAAAAAATTGACCTAACTTTGCTGTTGTCTTTTTAAAAAAAAATCACGCTTGTAAGACCGCTGTGCAAATACGGTGTGACATAAAGTTTTGCAATGGCCGCCATTTTATTCTCTAGGGTGTTAGAAAAAAATATATATAATGTTTGGGGTTTATACGTAATTTTATAGCAAAAAAGTGTCAATTTTTGGGGGTTAAAAATAACAAACATGCCTAAACTTACTTGCTCTGTGCAGAAGTTTTGCACAGAGTAGCCCGAAACATCCTTTTCTCAGGTCCCTCTTTGGCACTCCTGGCCCATCCCTCCTGTTGAGTGCCCCCATAGCAAGCAGCAAGCAGCTTGCTATGGGGCCACCCGAGCTGAGCTAATCAGCTCCGTGTGTCTATTCAGACCCACCCCCCCCCTTTCCTCATTGGCTCACTGACTTTGATTAACAGCAGCGGGAGCCAATGGAGCCAATGTATGTCTCAGCCAATCAGGAGGGAGCTGCACACAGAAGGTTTTTTATCTTTCTGACTTTTCAATCACTTTAATGACATTGGCAGTATGTTTGGGGTCGTTGTCCTGCTGCAGAATAAATTTAGAGCCAATCACGCACCTCCCTGATGGTATGACATGATGGGTAATGATCTGCCTGTATTTCTCAGCATTGAGGACACCATTGATCCTGACCAAATCTGCAACTCCATTTGCAGAAATGCAGCCCCAAACTTGCAAGGAACCTCCACCATGCTTCACTGTTGCCTGCAGACACTCATTATTGTACCAGGCTCCAGCCCTTCACCAACAACCTGCCATCTGCTACATCCAAATATTTCACATTTTGATTCATCAGTCCAGAGAACCTGTTGCCATTTTTCTGCACCCGAGTTCCAATGTTGTTGTGCATAGTTGAGTCGCTTAGCCTTGTATCAATGCCAGAGGTATGACTTTTTGGCCACAATTCTACCATGAAGACCACTTCTGGCCAGATGCCTACGGAGAGTAGATGGGTGTACCTGGGTCCCACTGGTTTCCTCCAGTTCTGTGCTGATGGCATTGCTGGACATCTTCTGATGTTGAAGGGAAGTAAACATGATGTGTCTTTCGTCAGCTGCATTAAAGTGGAACTTCACTCTCCCAATCAACATTGAATATTTGCAATCCTAATGTTGCTAACATTAGTAAATAGATAGGAAAACATATATTTACTTGTTTTAAATTGTTTTACATTTCTTCGGTTACTTCCTGTTTTTTTGCCTAGGCAAATGTCATACATCCCAGGAGCCTTCAGGAGGGGAAGAGAGGAGGGGGAGTTTTCTCAGCTAAGCACATTCTCCTTCATACATACTTAAGCTAAGGTCATGAAGTACAGGAAACGTTACATGAATCATTTGCTCTTACTCAAGATGGCCGCGACCAGAATTGCATGGGGTGGGGGGGGGACGTTTTTCAAAGAGATTTCTCACCAAAATAAAGCATAGAGACATGGGTGGATGGGGGTGTATGCTTTGAATATTAGAAATTAATTAAATAGCATTTTTGGTTTGTGGTGCTCAGATGCAGTGAATGTCCACTTCAAGTTCCCTTTGCCAACCACTGCATCTACACTCTACAACGTTGCTCAATCCATGGTGTCCTCAATGCTGAGAAATACAGGCAGATACTTATCCTTATGCCATACCATGTGGTTCGTTTTCCAAGATGTTTGGAACAACCTGCCTGCTGAGTTCCTTCAAGAACTGTGTGCAAGGCAGTGGCGGCTGGTGAAGTTTTAGGATGGGGGGGGGGGGCGCCAGGCTCTGCCCTTCCTTTTTGACCCCTCCTACTTCTGATAAGCCCCAACCCTTATAGAATCCACCCACTCTGTCCCCTGTATTCCACATATTGTGTCAGGAGTACACAGCTCAGCATCACAGGGCACAGTTTACAGCTCAGCATCACAGGACACAGTATACAGTTCAGCTTCACAGGGCACAGTATACAGCTCAGCATCACAGGACAGAGTATACAGCTCAGCATCACAGGACACAGTATGCGGCTCAGCATCACAGGACACAGTATACAGCTCAGCATCACAGGACACAGTATACAGCTCAGCATCACAGGACACAGTATACAGCTCAGCATCACAGGTGGGGGTAAATTGCAGCCAATAACACAGGTGGGGTAAATTGCAGCCAATATCACAGGTGGGGGTAAATTGCAATCAATATCACAGGTGGGGATAAATTGCAGCCAATATCACAGGTCACGTCCGCCTCCACAGTGACCCGCCCCCGCCCACCGATTTCAATCACATTGAGCCACAGGCAATGTACCGGTGCCTCCTGTAGGGGCCAGGCTGACTTTTTTCTTTTTCTTAATTCTTAGCCAGTGGGGAGGCGGCGCCCAAGCGCCCCTTATAGACCGGCTGCCCCTGGTGCAAGGGTACCTAGTAGAATTGATGCTGGTTTGAAGGGAAAGGTTGGTCACACCAAATATTGATTTGGATTTTTCTTCTCTTCATTCACTTTCCATTTTGTAAATTGATAAAAATAAACAATTATAATATATATACTGTATTTCTGAAGGCATTCTTACTTTACAGCATTCCTTCACAGCTGCCAAAACCTTTGCACAGTAATGTATATGCCTCTATTTCTAGTCTTCTTTTGAAAACATTTGCTTCCCAAACTATTTCGTGGTGGAAAACACCACTTCTTAGCTTTGAAGAGGTCAAAAACAGGGTTCACGGTATGTTCATTAACCACTTCCCCACTGCCTGCCGTGTATTCACAAACTGCGAAAGGCCGCTAGGGGGCGCGCGCGCCCGCAGCAATCCTGAGGAGTGTGCCCGCGGCTCGGGTGGACCCGATGTTAGCCCAACCCCCACAGTAAGAACACACCCAGGGAACGCAGTTAACCCCTAGATCTCCCCCTGCAGGTTAACCCCTTCACTGCCAATGACATTTATACAGTAATCAGTGGACATTTAAATTTCTGATCGCTGAATAAATGTCATTGGTCCCAAAAAAGTGTCAAAATTGTCCGACATGTCCGCTGCAATATCGCAGTACCGCTAAAAATCGCAGATCGCCGACATTACTAGTAAAAAATAAAAAAAAAATTAAAACCCCAGAAATGAATTCTCATCATCCGTAAACACGGCCACTTTTGCGCAAGCCAATCAATAAACGTCAATTGTGATTTTTTTTATCGCAAATATGAGGAAGAATATAAATCGGCCAAAACCGGTGAAAAAAAATGTTTTTTTATATTTTTTTTGGATTTGAATTTTAGCAAAAAGTAAGAAATTTGGGTTTTTTTGCAAAATGGTCGCTTTTCTTTTGTTTATAGCGGCGATCAGAAATGACGCAGAGGTGATCAAATACCACCAAAAGAAAGCTCTATTTGTGGGGAAAAAAAGGACACAAATTTTGTTTAGGTACAACGTCGCACAACCGCGCAATTGTCAGTTAAAGCGACGCAGTGCCGAATCGCAAAAAGTGCTCTGGTCCTAAAGTGTGAAATACTTCCGGAGGTGAAGTGGTTAATGAGAGGCTGATGGCGATCCTAGAAGATAAAATAGATAAATCCCAGCGGACATGGCAACCCTGGATAGATTATTTCCGCTTTCTCAGGTGACTTCCTGTTTTTTGGAACTGTAATAGTTCCTCAGAATCTAGCCTAAAAACCCCTGGGGGACCCACTTTCCTTTTTCCCCTTCTCTTTCTCCTTTTTCTGCGGTTGGCTTCTACCAACCTCCTCCCCTATGTAATTACATTTTGATAGGCTCCACCTGACCAGCACAGGCCATGGCCATTTACCTACCCCCCCCCCCCCCTTTTTCTTTCCCCCTTTTTTATTTTTTTCCGGGCCAGGCCTATACACTCACATAATACCGGTGCTTTAATTAGCAGGTTACACGACATTGATCTGATTGTCGGGATGTTGCCTTAATGTGTATGTTGTGACATAACGATCTGTACGCTTCGGACAATTAGTCTATTTTTGCTGCTTGAGGATCTGTAAACCTCATTTACCCCGTGTTATATTGCGATACGTGAGTGTTGCCCTAGCTACTCTATATTGGAGGAGCGTTGATGTAGTCAAAGTACATGGATGATCCATGACTATGTAAAGTTTTGATATCTTCTGTACATGGTTTGTTGTATTGAAAACTTTTCTTCTCTTTGTTATACTGGAACATTTTCAATAAAATTCTAGTATTAAAAAAGAAAACAATAGCTTCCTCTGGCTCAAGTACATGGGACTTACCCCTAAATAGAATGAATATAAACACCGGGCAATATAAGAATGGGAATGGATTTTATTTAGGCAGCAGAACTCTATTGAGGTTTAACAAACATAAAAATAACTATAAGAAAACATAACTTTAAATAATTTAATTTAGCCACTTGTCTACCAAAGGCAGCTGATAGAGATTTTAAATACACTCTTTAGCAGCTGGGAGTGATTTTACATTTGTAGAGTGGGCGATGGGCATTTATGTGCCACCCGATCACTTCCACACTCTGCAGAAGTTACAGCTCCCCCCAACTGACTGCTCCCCTTATAAATCCTGGATGCGGATCCAGGACCTGCATGGCGGATGTTGACAGATGGAGCAGAAGAAGAAAACAAGCAAACGTCCATTCTCTGATATCCCCTACAGTAAATACACACAGAAGTCCTGTTTAGATTAGACATGTGCAGAATGAAGAAATTCCTTTCGTTTCGAATCGCTATTTACAATTTGTATAGTTAAATTTGTTTAATTAATTTCATTTGTTTTCAGAATTTGTTTCATTTATTCGGGTTTAAATCTATTTTTTTATCGTCCCCCTCCAATGCGGCTCCACAGTTACCCACAACTTATTTCCACTAGCCTAATGCGAGCAGGGAAGTGGAGATTTTGAGGGCTGACATAGGGGGCTATTGTCGACCTATGTAATAGCCGTTAATGTAATTGTAAAAAAAAATTAAAAATTAAAACATTTTTATTTTATATTATTATAACATATACAAATAAAAAAAAAATACAATTTTGGGTCACCCAGTAAAGGAATACCCTCAGAGGCGTAACAATAGGGGTTGCAGGGGTTGCAATTACAACCGGGCCCCATGGTCCAGGGGGCCCGTGAGCCTCCCTTGTACACCTGAATAGGAGGGACGGTGGCATTTAGAGGACCCAATATCCTCCATTTTCCTCTATCCAGTTTACTTGTCCTCTGCTGTTCCCAGGGTCCCGGTGAGCTTCCCTGGTCCCCCCCCCCCTCCTCCCCACAGAGCTGTTGTCTTACCCCCTCCTCTCTCCTGCCAGCTGCTGTAGAAGATGTGTCATGATGGAGAGATGGGAACGGGTCGGTAAATTTGTCATTTACCGGCTCCTTCCTTTTCTGAGTCAGTGATTGGTACCAATTGGTTCATTCATAGCTGAAGCATAGTAAACTTTTTTTACTATACTTCCATTTCTGAATGAATGGGAGGCTCGGTGCACAGCTATTCCTGTCCATTCATTCTGTGCAACTGAGTCTACACAGATGGAGATTGAGGGCTGAGGTTTGTTTTAGACCCCTGACATCTCATCAAAGCCCCCCAACAGAGCTCCTAAAAAAATTGTAAAAAACAATAGAAGTAAAATGAAATGGTAAAAAAATAAATAAAATAAAAATAAAAATTAAAAACTACTGACACCAGTGAGGAAACTATCAGGATTGCAAAGGTTGCAATTGTGACCGGGCCGTGGCATTTCACCACTATGACGGCAGAAAGGGGGCCCTCTGCAGAACTTGTGAAAGGGCCCTGCTGCGGTACTGCAATAAAGGGACCCGCAATGGGAGTAAAGGGCCCCAGGACCAGAGGGAAGAGGGAAGGGCCCTGGCCAGGTGTCAGGGGGCCCTTCATAATTTTTTGCACCAGGGCCCTGAAGGTTCTAGTTACGCCTCTGAATATCCTGTTTGTGTTTTAGGGCAATTTCTCCAGAGCCATTGTGCCCTACCTAAATTTGTCTGACCACCTTGATCATGAGCTATTGATGAGTTAAATCCAGCTCCTCAGTCACACATATTCTAGTTTGTCTCATGCTCTGCCCATCCGCCATTGTCAGGCTGTGTTGTTCTAATGAAATGCCTGGAGGAATGGCACTTCAGCTCTGAAGAAATGGAATTTAAATGCATTTCAGTCTTGCTGCTTTTGTTTACTGCTCTCCGATAATACGGCGTGCCTTACCGAGGACGTTTCCAATAATGTTCTTCTCTGTTTTCAGTTGCAGTGAGAAGTGTCTCAAGAAAAGCAGTCTGAACGTCTATGAAGATCTTATACTAGGCCGCGAAGCCTGCCCCCACCATGTCCCCAGCACTGTCCCCTATCTGGATGATGACATTCCTCTGCTGACAGTAGAAGAGGATGCTGGTAGGTTGACTCACTTAATCTGTGACATTAAATCATGCTGTCTGGGGAACTCTGCAGATGTGCTAAAGTCAGATCACTCACTCAACTCAGTGTGGGTATTGTACAGTCCAGCCGGGTTCAACAGGCTTTTCAGAGTGCACAGGGTTCAATATTCAGTTGGCCCAACCTTTGCCACTGTAACAGCTTCAACTCTTCTGGGAAGGCTGTCCACAAGGTTTAGGAGTGTGTCTATGGGAATGTTTGACCATTCTTCCAGAAGTGCATTTGTGAGGTCAGGCACTGATGTAGATGTTCCTCCACCCCAAACTCACTCATCCACGTCATGTTGGAACAGGAAGGGGCCATCCCCAAACTGTTCCCACAAAGTTGGGAGCATGAAATTGTCCTTGTGTGCTGACGCCTTAAGAGTTCCCGTCACTGGAACTAAGAGGCCAAGCCCAACCCCTGAAAAACAACTCCACACCATAACGCCCTCCTCCACCAAATGATTTTGACCAGTGCACAAAGCAAGGTCCATAAAGACATGGATGTGTGAGCCAGGCCTTCTCGTTCAACATCATTGCCTGACCTCACAAATGCGCTTCTGGAAGACTCGTCAAACATTCCCATAGACACTCCTAAACCTCGTGGACAGCCTTCACAGAAGAGTTGAAGCGGTTATAGCTGTAAAGGGAGGGCCAACTCAATATTGAACCCTACGGACTAAGACTGGGATGTCATTAAAGTTCATGTGCATGTAAAGACAGGTGTCCCAATACTTTTGACGATATAGCGTATGTGCAAAAAAATTGAGCACCTCATTGTCTTGCTGCTTGTCCTGGTAGTTAACACTAAATATATACTGTATGTTACAGCTTATTTAAAAGAAGTAAATCAATGCAGCTCCAAATCCACCTGTCAATGCAGCCCCTGCTCAAGTAGTGATGGCTCCCTGAGAAATCTCAGCTAAGTACCCAAAGGCTGGTCAGGTACATGCCCCCCTTGTAGACCTGTATGTCTATGCACAGTATATAGTAGCCATGCTTCATGCGGGGTAAATAAATGAAGTTATGCAGCACTTACTAGTATCAATATGCACAGACAGATTAGATCTCCCCTCGCTACCGGAACATGTTCATTAGCACTACCCATGTAGTATAGAATATGATGACAAGACATGCATACAATGATTATTTGTGATGTTGTATTGGACAATAAGAGGTGACAGGCTGTTTATACATTTTCTTTCTATTTAAGCGCTGTCTATTATTTACAAATGTGAGCCCGATAAAGCACCTCCCTGTCTGCTCTCTCCAGTGGCCCTGGAGTTCGGTGACGTCCCCCTGGTCTCTGTCCTGCCAGATAACATAGAGCAGAAGATGGAGGCTGACCGTACAGATCAGCTCATCAGGTGGCTGCACACCATCCTGCACCACTGCGTCCTGTGGACCACCGTCAAGGGTCGCCATATTACCGTTGGTGAGATGATCCATCCTATTTGCCTTTGTTCAATGAGGAGAAATCCAGTGATATCATAGTGATGAATTAAAATTGATCTTTCATTGTCCCGAGCTGTAGAACATTGGGTGGTTTTACATTATATTACTAAAGGGGAACTCAACTCTCTTAATCAACATTGCCTATTTTTAATCCTATTGTTGCTAGCTGTCATACTTACTCCTAACACAGGTGGTTAGACAATATAGCCGGCTACTGTGTTCTTCACCTATAGCAGCCCCCTTTCTCATAAGGCAAGCAGGCCTACCGGTACTTGGTTGCCCCCAGGCCTTATTCACAATGCTATAGTGCCTGGCTACCACACCAAAGCCGGTGCAAACAGCAAACAGGTACTTGTGGTTGGCAAATAGATAAGGTTCAGAAAAGTCAGGGTCAAAATCCGAAATCAAAGGCAGGCAGTGTTCAGAGAATAGTTGATATCCGATCTGAGGTCATCAACGAGGTAATCCAGTGTAGACAAATGGGTATTGCACACGCTATTACAAGCATGAGACTCCAGGCTTGGCTGGCTTAAATCAGGTTTGGTCTCCACCCAGAGTCTGGCCACAATCAATCACCTTGCAAGTGGATAGACAAGAAGAATGCCACAACCAAAACCAGGATGCTGGAACCAACAGCGTTGATGGAGCAGGAGCGCACACACTCCTGACGCTAGCCTTAGTAATTAGATAGGAAAGTATATCATATTTACTTGTTTTAAAAGTACTTTAGTGGCTTCCTGCTTTCTAGTGTAGGCCAAAATGATGTCATACATCTCAGGGGTCTTCATGGGCATTTTTTCTTTCATCTGGAAGAGGGGCTTTCTAAGCTAAGCACACCCACCTGCCTGCAGGCTGAGCAGCAAGGGCAGATGGGTTCAAACATGCTTTGGACAAGCATAGATCTATACTGAGACAAAAAAGTAAAAGAAGCAAAACAAATAAACCCCCAAAAACATATTTTAAAAAAACCGGGGCAGATTTGATGGACCACTTGGTCTTTTTTCTGTCATTACTCTTCTATGTTACTCAAGATGGCAATGGCTAGAAATGCTAGGGGGTGGTTTTCAAAGTGATTTCCCAACAAAATAAAGCATGTGACCTCCTGTGCACCCCAGTATCATCTAGTGACTCTAAAATACCTCCTGTGCACCCATGTCATCTAGTGACTCCAAATGATCTCTTGTGCACCCCAGTGTTATCTAGTGACCCTAAGTGACTTCCGGTGCACCCCAGTGTTGTCTAGTGCTTTACAGTGAGGCTGTGTCATCCTCTGACTCCAAGTGACCTCCCGTGCAACTCCTTGTCATCTAGTGACTTAGAGTCACTAGATGACAATGAGTCATGGGGTGCACTGACTCCAGTGCACCCCATGACTCTAGATCATCTTGTGACTCCAGTGCACTTTAGGGCATCCCATGTCATCTTGTGACCCCAGTGCACCCTGTCAGTGGCGGCTGGTGTATGAGGGGCACTTGGGCGCCGCCTCCCCGCCGGCTCAAGAGACAAAAAAAAAGTCAGCCCGGCCCCCCTGCAGGGGGCGCTGGTACATTGACTTTCTTTTTTCTTTTTCCGGTTCCTTGGCTGTCACCTGACAGCCAAGTAGTGAGCCTATTGGTCAGCCATTAAAGTCTATCTGAGTGCGCACACACATGGCTTGATTGGCTGCCCTGAGCCCGTGGCTCAGTGTGATTAGATGCCGTGGCCGGGGGCGGGTCACTGTGGCAGCGGACGTGACTCCCGCTCCACAGGGACCCTGACCGCCCGACGATGGAGGACAGCCGCTCTCTGCATGCGGAATCTCTGCAGATTGCTAGCCCGCTTCTCCGCATGCCGAACTCTGCATTAATCCTACATGCCTTCCTATTGGATAGGGTAAGTGTGGGACTTGTCCCAACCTCGGGGGGTGGTGGGGGGCGGGGGGTCTCTGCAAAGTACACCACTTGTGATATTGGCTGCATAAGTGCCCCCACCTGTGTCACTGACTGCATAAGTGCCCCCACCTGTGTTATTGGCTGCATAAGTGCCCCCACCTGTGTCACTGGCTGCATAAGTGCCCCCACCTGCGTCACTGGCTGCATAAATCCCCCCACCTGTGATATTGGCTGCATAAGTGCCCCCACCTGTGTTATTGGCTGCATAAGTGCCCCCACCTGTGATACTGGCTGCATAAGTGCCCCACCTGTGTCACTGGCTGCATAAGTGCCCCCACCTGTGTCACTGGCTGCATAAGTGCTCCCACCTGTGTCACTGGCTGCATAAGTGCCCCCACCTGTGTCACTGGCTGCATAAGTGCCCCCCACCTGTGATACTTGCTGCATAAGTGCCCCCACCTGTGCCACTGGCTGCATAAGTGCCCCCACCTGTGTTATTGGCTGCATAAGTCCCCCCATCTGTGTCACTGGCTGCATAAGTGCCCCCACCTGTGATACTGGCTGCATAAGTGCCCCCACCTGTGATACTGGCTGCATAAGTGCTTCCACCTGTGATATTGGCTGCTTAACTGCCCCCACCTGTGATACTGGCTACATAACTGCCCCCACCTGTGATACTGGCTGCATAATTGCCCCCACCTGCTGAGCTGTATACTGTGTCCTGTGATGCTGAGCTGTATACTGTGTCCTGTGATACAGAGCTGTATACTGTGTCCTGTGATGCTGAGCTGTATACTGTGTCCTGTGATGCTGAGCTGTATACTGTGCCCTGTGAGGCTGAGCTGTATACTGTGTCCTGTGATGCTGAGCTGTGTACTTCTGACACAATATGTGGAATACAGGGGACGGAGCGGGTGGATTCTATAAGGGGTGGGGCTTATTAGAAGTAGGAGGGGTCAAAAAGGAAGGGCGTGGTCTGGCGCCAACCCATCCTAACACTTCACCAGCCGCCACTTCACCCTGTGACTCCAGTGCATATCAGAATATTCTGTGTCATCTACTGACCCCTAGTACTCCCAATGCACATCTGTGACACTTGTGTTACCACAGAGTGTCTGTAATGTCCCACAGTTGCCTGGCATGTTATGCTCTGCCTCCAGTACCCACTGCTGCATCACGACCCTCGGGTACGCTTCTGAAATCACCCAGACTGTCCTTCACTCAGTGGATATGGACCCTTGTCCATGACAGTAAATATTTTTCATTGATCCCAGCAGACACCTAAACAGCTATACTGCCTGCTTTGAGATGCTAACCGGCTGTAGGCTTCACTGACTGCCATGGGCATTTGAGGGCACATAATGATTAAAACTTGTGATTTACAACTTAAAAAAAAAAAAAATATATATATATATATATATATACAGTTGTGCTCATAAGTTTACATACCTTAGCAGAATTTATGATTTCTTGGCCATTTTTCAGGGAATATGAATGAGAACACAAAAACATTTCTTTCACGCATGGTTAGTGTTTGGCTGAAGCCATTTATTATCAATCAACGGTGTTTACTCTTTTTAAATCATAATGACAACAGAAACTACCCAAATGACCCTGATCAAAACTTTACATACCCTTGTAATTTTGGTCTGATAACATGCACACAAGTTGACACAAACGGGTTTGAAAGGCTATTAAAGGTAACAATCCTCACCTGTGATCTGTTTGCTTGTAATTAGTGTGTGTATAAAAGGTCAATGAGTTTCTGGACTCCTGACAGACCTTGCATCTTTCATCCAGTGCTGCACTGACAATTCTGTATTCTGAGTCATGGGTAAAGCAAAAGAATTGTTAAAGGATCTGTGGGAAAAGGTAGTTGAACTGTATAACACAGGAAAAGGATATAAAAAGACCCCAGACCATGACACTCCCACAACCATGCTTGACTGTGGGCAAGACACAGTTGTCTTTGTACTCCTCACCTGGTTGCCGACACACACGCTTGACACCATCTGAACCAAATAAGTTTATCTTGGTCTCATCAGAGCACAGGATATGGTTCCAGTAATCCATGTCCTTAGTCTGCTTGTCTTAAGCAAACTGTTTGTGAGCTTTCTTGTGCATCAGCTTTAGAAGAGGCTTCCTTCTGGGCCGACAGCCATGCAGACCAATTTGATGCAGTGTGCAGCATATGGTCTAAGCACTGACAGGCTGACCCCCCACTCCCTCAACCTCTGCAGCAATTCTGGTAGCACTTATATGTCTATTTCTTGAAGACAACTTCTGGATATGATGCTGAGCACGTGCACTCAACTTCTTTGGTCGAGGCCTGTTCTAAGTGGAATCTGACATGTTAAGTCACTGTATTGTCTTGGCCATTGTGCTGCAGCTCAGTTTCAGAGTCTTGGCAATCTTCTTATAGTCTAGGCCATCTTTATGTAGAGCAACAATTTTTTTTTCAGATCCTCAGAGTACTTTGCC
This sequence comes from Glandirana rugosa, assembly GCA_018402905.1. NCBI lineage: Eukaryota > Metazoa > Chordata > Amphibia > Anura > Ranidae > Glandirana > Glandirana rugosa. Next base: position 255,217 of record BLSH010267965.1, read on the forward strand.
ATGAGGTGCCATGTTGAACTTCCAGTGACTAGTATGAGAGAGTGAGAGCGATAACACCAAATTTAACACACCTGCTCCCCATTCACACCTGAGACCTTGTAACACTAATGAGTCACATGACACTGGGGAGGCAAAATGGCTAATTGGGCCCAATTTGGACATTTTCACTTAGGGGTGTACTCAGATGTAAACAAGTGCTCAGTCATCCCCATCCGTGCTCAGTCATCCCCATCCATGCTCAGTCATCCCCATCCGTGCTCAGCCATCCCCATCTGTGCTGAGCCATCCCCATCCGTGCTCTGTAATCCCCATTCAAGCTCTGTCATCCACATCCGTGCTCAGTCATCCCCATTTGTGCACAGTCATCCCCATTCATGCTCTGCCATCCCCATCCATGACTCAGTCATCCCCATCCTTGCTTAGCCATCCCAATTCACAGCTCATCCATCCACGGCTCATACACCCCCATCCGTGCTCAGTCATCCCCATCCATGCTCAGTCATCCCCATCCGTGCTCAGCCATCCCCATCTGTGCTGAGCCATCCCCATCCGTGCTCTGTAATCCCCATTCAAGCTCTGTCATCCACATCCGTGCTCAGTCATCCCCATTTGTGCACAGTCATCCCCATTCATGCTCTGCCATCCCCATCCATGACTCAGTCATCCCCATCCTTGCTTAGCCATCCCAATTCACAGCTCATCCATCCACGGCTCATACACCCCCATCCGTGCTCAGTCATCCCCATCCATGCTCAGTCATCCCCATCCGTGCTCAGCCATCCCCATCTGTGCTGAGCCATCCCCATCCGTGCTCTGTAATCCCCATTCAAGCTCTGTCATCCACATCCGTGCTCAGTCATCCCCATTTGTGCACAGTCATCCCCATTCATGCTCTGCCATCCCCATCCATGACTCAGTCATCCCCATCCTTGCTTAGCCATCCCAATTCACAGCTCATCCATCCACGGCTCATACACCCCCATCCATGGCTCATTTATGCCTCATTCATGCTCATCTATACCACATCAGTTCTCATCTGTGACACATGCATGCCACTACAGTGCCCATTAGTGCCACCTATCTGTGCCCATCAGTGCCCCCTATCAGTGCTCATCAATGCTACCTATCAGTGCTCATCAATGCCCATCAGTGCGACTACACTGCCCATCCGTGCTACTACAGTGCCCATAGGTAGTCAAATTAGATTTGAAATGTATGCCTCTAGAACGCCTGATGGTGCTCCTGGTATATTGGGCCTCTGTATGTGGCCAGGCTGTGTAAAAAGTGTCACACATGTGGTAATGCCATACTCAGGAGGAGTAGCAGAATATATTTTGGGGTGTAATTTTTTGCTATGTACATGCTGTGTGTTAGAAATATTGTATAAATGGACAACTTTGTGTAAAAAAAAAAAAAATGCGTTTTCATTTTCTTTCCACATTTTCCAAAAACTTGTGGAAAAAATGACATGTTAAAAAGACTCATTATGCCTCCTAGAATATATTTTAATCAGTCTCTTCTAACAGCAGAAGTTCCCCATGATTGGCGGATAGCTAATATTGTACCTATCCACAAGAAGGGCAGCAAGTTATAAGCTGGCAATTACAGGCCAGTGAGTTTAACATCAATTGTAGTCAAGTTAATGGAATCACTCCTGAAAAGAAGGATCATTGATCACCTAAAAATACACAGCTTGCAGGACCCAAAGCAGCAGCATGGCTTTACTGAGGGCCGATCGTGTCAGACAAATCTGATTGAATTCTTTGACTATATTACCAGTGTTTTGAACCAGGGTGGTGCTGTGGACATAGCGTATCTTGATTTAAGCAAGGCATTTGATACAGTTCCACATAATGATCTGATACAAAAGTTGTACAAGCTGGGACTTAACCCTTGGGTGGTTCAGTGGATATGCAGTTGGCTAAAGGATAGATCCCAGAGTGTGGTTGTAAATGGGGTTCACTCAGAACAGAGACCAGTCACTAGTGGGGTACCACAAGGCTCTGTACTGGGTTCTGTTCTATTTAACCTATATGTAAGTGATATAACTAAAGGTTTGTTGGGCAATTTATGTCTCTTTGCTGATGATACAAAGGTGTGTAATAGGATTGATATCCCTGGAGGCATCTGTAACATGGAACACGATTTGGCATTTTTGGAAGATTGGTCAAAGCAGTGGAGACTGCCGTTCAATATTTCTAAATGTAAAATAATGCATCTAGGGAATAAGAATCCCCTTAGAGAGTACAACATTGGGGGTACAGTGTTAACCAGCACTACAGAAGAAAAAGATTTGGGGGTACTTATTTCAGATGATTGCAAAATGAGCAAACAGTGTAACCAGGCAGTGGGAAAACAAATAGAATTCTGGGATGTATCAGTAGAGGGATTACCAGCAGGAGGAAGGAGGTTCTGATTCCTCTATATAGATCTTTAGTGAGACCTCACTTAGAATATTGTGTCCAGTTCTGGAGACCTCACTTACAAACATAAAGATATTGATAAGATAGAACAAGTTCAGAGATGGGTAACAAAAATGTTGAAAGGTCTGGGGGATAAAATATATCAAGAGCGACTTAAAGAACTTAAAGTGGAGTTCCACACTGTTTTGTGTTTATTAAAAGTCAGCAGCTACAAAAAGTGTAGCTGCTGACTTTTAATAAACAGTAACTTACCTGTCTCCCGGTCCAGCGACGGCTGCTCCCGAAGCCTCGCTCGTCTCCCCGCTCCTCCCGACGGCCCCGCCATTGCTAGTGTGGGCACCCGGCCCGGCTTCATGGCCGGGCACCCACTGCGCATGCGCGAGTCGCGCTGCTCATCCCTAGTGGCCAGGCAATCTTCTGGGACCTGTGACGTGTCCCAGAAGATTGCCAGGAGGGAGGGACCGCCTAGGAGGAGAGGAGAGGAGGAGTCGCCTAGGCGGCCCAGAGGCGGAAGGTGGAAGAGGGACAGGAAGTCCCTCTGAAACCTGGGGACACACTCCCCCCCAAAAAAAATTACATGCCAAATGTGGTCCAGGGCTTTCAAAAGTGCAAGAGGTAGTCAAGAAATGAGATGTGTAATTTATGCTCCTAGAACGTCTGACGGTGCTCCCTCTATGTTGGGCCTCTGTATGTGGCCACGCTGTGTAAAAGTCTCACACATGTGGTATCGCCATACTCAGGAGGAGTAGTAGAATGTGTTTTGGGGTGTAATTTGTGGTATGCATATGCTGGGTGTGAGAAATAACTTGTTAATATGACAATTTTGTGAAAAAAAAGGAAAAAAAATCTTCCTTTTGCAAAGTATAGTGAGAAACAACTTCAAAAAACTGGCCATGCCTCTTACTAAATACTTTGGATTGTCTACTTTCCAAAAACAGGTAATTTGGGGGGTATTTGTACTTTCCTGGCTTGTTTCCAGGAAGTTTCAGGGTTTCAAGAATTGAGATGCCCATCAGATGAGATGAGGCGCATCAGTACACCAGGTGTGATCAGTTTTCAGTGATTGGCTCCATAGCTTGTAGACTCTATAACTTTCACAAAGACCAATTAATATACACTGATTTGGGTTATTTTTTTTTTACCAAAGATATGTATCAGTACAAATTTTGGCCAAAATGTATGAAGAAAAATGACTAATTTGCTAAATTGTATAACAGAAACGAAGAAAAATGTATTATTTTACAAAATTTTTGGTCTTTTTTCATTTATAGCACAAAAAATGAAAAACCCAGCAGTGATTAAATTCCACCAAATGAAAGCTCTATTTGTGTGAAAAAATGACAAAAATTTTATATGGGCACAGTGTTCCATGACTGAGTAATTGTCATTCAAAATGTGAGAGCACTGAAAGCTGAAAACTGGTCTGGTTGAGAAGGGGGTTTAAGTGCCTAGTGGTTAATTACAGCCTTTAGTCTGTTGGGATGTCTCTACTAACTTTGCACATCTAGACGTTGCAATATTTGCCCACTCTTCTTTGCAGAACTGCTGAAGTTCAGTTAAATTTGATTGTGACTGTTTGTGGACTGCAGTGCAAGGACATTCATCTTTTTCTCCTTCAACACTGTGTGGTCATTTTTGCTGGGTGCTTTGGGTCATTGTCATGTTGGAAGGTAAACCTTCTTCCCATTGACAACATTCTGGCAGAGGGCAGCAGATTTTCCTCAAGAAACGCCCCCATAACAGGAATTTACCACCTCCATGGTTTACTGTAGGAATTGTGTTATTTGGATGGTGAGCTGTATTGGATTTCCACCAGACATATCGCTTGGTGTTGAGGCCAAATAATTCAATTTTAGTCTCATCTGACATAACACCTTTTTCCATGTGGCCTCAGAATCTTCAAGGTGCGTTTTAGCAAAGCTCCGTCGTGACTGCATGTGGCCTTTTTTGAGGAGTGGCTTTTTTTCTTGCAAACCTCCCATACAAGCCACATTTGTGGAGAATTTATGATATAGTTGTCACATGCACACAATGACCACTCTTTGTCATAAATTCCTGCAACTGCTTCAGAGTTGCTCTAGGCCTCTTGGTATTCTCCCTGACCAGTTTCCTCCTGGCTCTTTCATCCAGTTTGGAGTGACGTCCTGATCCAATGAGGGTCTGTGTTTTACCAAATACCTTCCACATCTTAATAATAGACTTCACTGTGTTTCTAGGCATTGATAAAGCCTTTGATTTTTTTTGTATCTATCTCCTGACTTGTGCCTGTCCACAACTTTATCCAGGAGATCCTGGTGGCAGTGCCTTGCTACCCACAGTTGATTGCTTCAGTAGCACTGCCAGGGACTGAAATGCTCTTTTCATGCTGAGCTAATCACAATGACCACAGCTGATCACAGTTAAAGGTCAAATGGTTTTGTGTGCCATTGAGAAGGTAATTAGCTACACCTGATTGAGTGTACAAGTCATTTTCAGTAGGGGGGTGATCCTTTTTCCAACTCAGTGATTCTGTTTTTCATTTTTCTTCTGACATGTTGGTGTTATATCTTTCACTTAGATGTTATAAGTTGCAAGTTGAGTAAATACAACTGGTTAAAACAAAAAAAAAAGTGCCTGTAATCATTTTGGGTTGCAAATAATTACTTTAAAGGGGGGTCATTGTTTTCTATGCCCACTGAGTATATATATATATATATATATATATATATATATATATATATATATATATATATACACTGTATATACAAAGTATAGTTTATTTATAAATATATACAGGTGCATCTCAAAAAATTAGAATCAAAAAGTTAATTTATTTCAGTAATTCAATTAAAAAAGTTCAACTCATATTTTATATAGATGTATTAAACACAGTGATATACTTCAAGCATTTCTTTCTTTTAATTTTGGTGATTAGGGCTTACAGCTAGTGAAAACCCCAAATTCTGTATCTCATAAAATACTGTGTTTTATCAAGTCCAAAGTCAGCACAGCCCTCTACCAGGAAATTCTAGAGCACTTCATGCTTCCCTTTGCTGATCAGCTTTATGGAGATGCAGATTTCATTTTCCAGCAGGACTTGGCACCTGCCCACATTGCCAAAAGTACCAATGCCTGGTTTAGTGACCATGGTATCATCACTGTGATTGGCCAGCAAACTCGCCTGACCTAAACCCCATAGAGAATCTGTGGGGTATTGTCAAGAGGAAGATGAGAGATGCCAAACCCACCAATGTAGATGGCTGAAGGCAGCTATCAAAGAAACCTGGGCTTCCATAACACCTCAGCAGTGCCAGAGGCTAATCGCCTCCATGCCACACCGCATTGATGCATTAATTCATAAAAAAGAAGCTCCAACCAAGTATTGGAGAGAGCCGCCCTCTGTATTTGTTACTGTGACCGTTGTCTCCAAGACCAGTCCGGAAGTCCAACATTTTGCAGTTTTACAGGAGAACAGAAACAAAGGGGAAATCATCCAATGGGGACACCATTCCAGTGGCAACTGAGGGGCATTCCTCTCACTTTGGATAAATGTCCTCTCATTTCCTGTTACGTTTACAAGAGAGAGACAGAGGGGAAGGAAATAGAGAAGCGAGGGGGGGGATACTAAATATTTTTTCATTATATGGGTAACATTATAATTGATCCTGTGCTTGTCCTTGTTCTGTGTAAGTGACTTGGAAAGAACTGCAGCGGCAGTCCCCGTAGTTTTCCTAATCATCTAGCATCCATTAAATATTGAAGTAACAGCTTTGGTTGTATCAATGCTTTCAGTCTAGACCAGTGAAATGTTTGGTTGCTATGGGTGATCTTCCTTTGTACACTTTATTCAATAACCTTCTATCTGCATCCCATATCTTTCAGGTTTTTTTGTGCTGGTCCTCATCCTTTCTGTATCATTTGCGGCACGTCTGCGTCCAGCCAGCCGGGCTCCAGTGCTCTTCAGACCGGACACGAATATTCAGTTACTGCTGGACCTTAAAAACAACCTAAGTGCGGAAGGAATAAGCTGTGTCACCTGTTCAGGTAGGTGTGAACCAAGCACGGCAAGCCAAAAGAGTGAAGGGGTCTTTAACTATGCCTTACCAGCAGGGCCCGGGACAAGGAGTGGGTAGGAGGGACGGCTGCCCTGGGTGCTGTGTTATCATGTTAGGTGAAGGGGCACCACAAGGAGATTAGAGGGAGGGGATTTGTGCTGGAATGAGGAATTTGGGGGGGCGACAGGGGGTATATATTGTTCTAGTTGGGGAAATTTGGGGGCGTTCTATGAATGGTAATTTAGGGGGATTTGTGTTGGGAGGGGGGATGGGGGGAAGAAGATTCATGCTAGAAGGGGGGGGGGTTTGTGCTGGGAGGGAGGGATTTTAAGTGTGGGGGGGGGGAGATGTGTACTAGGAGGGGAACTTTTAGGGGTAGAGGATTTGTGCTAGCAGAAGTGATTTTTCTTTGAGTAGGGGGGCATTTGGGGTATGGGGAGGCACAATTTGTGCTGAGAGGGAGGATTTCAGCAGGGAGGTGGATTTCTACTGGGAGGAGGGGGAATTTATGCTTCGGGGGTAAGCTTGCAGATTAGTGCTCAGTGTTTTTGTAGGGGGATTTTTGCTGACACACAATGCTCATGCATCTTGGCAGTAGCGACCTGTCCATTAGGGGTGCACGGGCACCGCCCCGGCATCCATACATCTGGCCCCCTAATCTACATGCAGTTTTCAATGAAGCATGTAATTAGAGCCAGAGGCTCTAATAGACTTCAAAAAAGGGTGGGCTCGGGGCGCAGAGTATTGCCCACCCAGTTGTGTGACAATAGCGGATGAATATTCGCTATTCTCACACTGATCCTCCTCCCGGCCAATCAGGAAGGGTACCGGGGGTGGTTGTTTGCCGCTCCCCCCAAAAAAAAACAAAAAAACACTAGCCACCACTGCATCTTGGGGGGGGGGGGGAGTGCAGTTTGGCATGTTTGCCCTGGGCTCTAGAAGACCTTGCCCCGCCAATGCTTACCAGTGGTATACAAATACCAAAGACCTATTGATAAACATTAAAATAAAAATGATTTGTATATACAAAATGTAAAACCAGTAACGAATAAACCTCCTACAGGGGTATCAAAAATCACAGACATAATGCACATAAATCAGCTCTGCAAGTCTACGCATTTCGCAGAGTATCTGCTTTATCAGGACAAAGTTTTCCTGTGCCACAAGAATAAAAGAGAGGTGCTCCATCTAAAAGAAATATTAGGAATTACCACATAATATATAATAATAAACTGTCTATATTATAACTGGGGGTGCAAGCAATCACTGAAGTCCCTTTATTTTTTTGGCTTGGTAGTCTCAATATATTTTTGGAATGATGCCTTCCAGCGCTGTATAATATTTCTCTTATAATTTACATTGAGACCTCTATTTCATTCTAAGTTTGGTCTGAACTGAGCCTGCCTGCTGCCAAACAGCATTTGCACTTTGCTGGTGATATGCTGTAAAGTGCTGTTGTAATATAAATAATATTCTATTGCTGATTGATACAGTTTGCTATTTCAGTGTGATATGTTTGCTCCGGTGATGTAAAATGTTGGTTTGATGTGATATAATTTTATGTTACTGGTTGATATAATTTGCTTTAACAGTGCAATCTGTACTTAAAACTATTATCATGTAATGTATAGCTAGTGGTAGTTGGTCACATTCAACTGGAATTGCTCTATAATGTTAAAGTGGAAGTGTAGTCAGAAAATGAAGTCCTGGTAGGTCACTTCAGGCTGACCCCTTTTGCAGGTATAGTTATGTAAAATGTAAGCGTCTATACTGTTTAAAATCCAGTAAAACACAGTCTAACCCTGCTCTGCACATATGCTCAGTTGCTTTCTATTTTCAGACACTGTCCTTTAGGCTGATCTGCTGACAGCCTAAAGATTTACTGCTGCTCAGAGGCTCTGGGCTTCAGCAAAATGGCAGCCTCCAGCAAGAAGAAACAGGAGCAACGCTGGAGGCAATTTACAGCACACACTATTTTTAGTAGCATAATTATTATTGCGGAATGTATGTTCCTTGCTATAAGTTGTTAGGAGTAAAGTTCCAACCGCTTGCCACAGAGCAGTTTTATTGCTACAAGGTGGCAGCTGTGCATTGGATCACATATATATATATATACTGTATATACATGATCCTACACTTCCGGGTAGGGGGCATGTGTGATTACACACAGCGGAAGCCGATGGGCGGGTGCCTCAATGTCAGTCGGCACCCCCTGATCATTGGGTAGAGAGACAGAAGTGCGATCTGCCTAGGTAAACAAGGCAGATCTCCGTTCTGACAGGAGGGAACGCTTGGAGATTGTGTCCCTGCAAAGCAGGGAATAAATTCCATCTCTTCCCCAAGTAAAAGCAGCTAACACAGTATAGTATAACACTGGTTAGGCATACAGTTAACCCTTTGATTGCCCCTGATGTTAACCCCTTCCCGGCCAGTGTCATTAGTACAGTGACAGTGCATATTTTTAGCACTGATCACTGTATTAGTGTCACTGGTCCCCAAAAAGTGTCAAAAGTGTCAGAATGTCCACCGCAATATCATAGTCCCGCTATAAGTCGCCGATCGCCGCCATTACTAGTAAAAAAAATAAAAATATTCCATGGTTTGTAGACCCTATAACCTTTGCGCAAACCAATCAATATACGCTTACTGGAATTTTGTTTTACCAAAAATATGTAGCAGAATACACGTTGAGCTAAATTGATGAAGAAATTTGATTTTTTTAATTTTTTTTTATTGGATGTGTTTTATAGCAGAAAGTAAAAAATATTGTTTTTTTGTTTATAGCACAAAAAATAAAAACGGCAGAGGTGATCAGATAACACCAAAAGAAAGCTCTATTTATGGGAAAAAAAGGACACAACTTTTATTTGGGTACAGCGGTGCATGACTGCGCAACTGTCTGTTAAGTAATGCAGTGTCACATCGCAAAAAAAAAAACGCCTGGTCATGAAGGGGGTAAATCTTTTGGAAGTTAAAGGGGTTGTAAAGTCTCGTTTTTTTTTTTAAACAACAAACATGTCAACTTGCCTCCTCTGTACAAGGGTTTTGCACAGAGTGGCCCCAATCCTTCTCTTCCCAGTGGCGCTCCTCCCTGCATCGAGTGCTCCTACGGAAAAGCGCTTTCCCTGGGGGCACTTGTGCAGGCGCACAGCTGTCCTGCTGCTGCGTCCATTGACACAGACAGCAGGACTCGGCCCTGCCCCTTGGCTCCCGCAACATTGGATTTGATTGACAACAGGAGCCAATGGCTAGACATTTGGTATTGTATTGTATGCCCACCACTGTTGTCCTGACACGTTTCAACACCTAAACAAGGTCTTCCTCAGGGGATAGAAGGTGGAGACAATCAAAAATGGTCAGGTGGAAATTACAGTCCTCTCCAAATCCAAAACCCTCAAATTCTGCCCAACTACCAACTGGATAATTTACAGGTATTGTCAGATATGGAGGAATTCTTCTAAGGCACAAAGAATATTTTAATAGTAATATAAATAAATCCTATGGCAATTGAATGCGACGAAAAGAAAAAGAGCAGCAACTTCACACTTCCACAAGGACTGGGGTGGAGATGTTAAAATGGCGTTCTATGCAGAAGACAGATTGTGTTGAAGGCCCCCACCTCTGTTCAGATATGGTTCTTCTAGTTTGACATAGATGGCCTCATACACCTCTTGGGAACAGCTGTCTTGTCCTCAAAAGATTATCCCTTTTTATTTTTTTAACCACTTGCTTATTGGGCACTTAAACCCCCTTCCTGCCCAGGCCAATTTTCAGCTTTCAGCGCTCGCACTCTTTGAATGACAATTGCTCTGTCATGCTACACTGTACCCAAATTACATTTTTATAATTTTTTTTCACACAAATAGAGCTTTCTTTCAGTGGTATTTATTCACTGCTGGATTTTTTTATTTTTTGCAAAAAAAAATACTGAAAGTTTTGGAAAAAAAACCTGTTTCATAGTTTGTTATAAAATTTTGCAAACAGGTAATTTTTCCCCTTCATTAATGAGCGCTGATGAGGCTGCACTGATGGGCACTGATAGGCTGCACTGATGGGCACTGATAGGCACTGATAGGCTGCACTGATAGGCACTGATAAGGCGGCACTGATGAAGTGGCACTGGTGGGCACTGATAGGTGTCACTGATGGGTGGCACTGAAGGGCACTGATAAGTGGCATTGAATGCATCAGTGGCACTGATAGGGTGGCATGTAAGGCATCAGAGGCACTGATAGGTGGCACTGATGGGTGGCACTGAAGGGCACTTATAGGTGGCACTGATGGGTGACACTGAAGGGCACTGATAGGTGGCACTGAAGGGCACTGATAGGGTGCACTGATAGGCGGCACTAATGGGCACTATCGGGTGGCACTGTTGGGCACTGATAGGCAGCACTGATAGGTGACACTGATGATGAGGCACTGATTGGCACTGATCGGTGGCACTGGGGGGCATTGATAGGTGGCACTGATAGGCAGCACTGATATTCACTGGTAAGTTGCACTGGTTGGCACTGCCAGGTCGCACTGGTGGGCATTGCTTAGCAGCAGTGGATGTGCATGTGCGGGACCTTTGTCCCTCTTACAGAAGTCGGTGATCTGCTTTTTTTTTTTTCTCCTCACGCTGTGAGTGTGAGGGAAAAAAAAAAGCAGATTACATAGTTGGTAGGTAAGGTTGGAAAAAGACCCATTACATAGTTGGTAAGGTTGGAAAAAGACACAAGTCCATCCAGTCTTATATGTTAATAGTACATTGTATACTCCTGTATGTTGTGGTCGTTAAGGTGCCCATCTAATAATTTTTTAAATTATGGATGCTCCCCGCTGAAACCACTGCTTGTGGAAGAGAATTCCACATTCTTACCGCTCTTACAGTAAAGAATCCTCTGCGCATTTTAAGGTTAAACTGCTTTTCTTCTAATTTTAGTGAATGGTCGCGTCTTTTAAATTCCCTTTCACAGAAAAGCTTTTTCCCTATAGTGGGGTCACCAGTACAGTATTTGTACATTGAAATCATATCCCCTCTCAAGCGTCTTTTTCTCCAGATAGAAAAGGTTACGATCTTCTGTTTGCATCACATTGGCTGACAGCTGATCACGTGGTAAGGGGCTGGGACCGAGGGGCCAAGTCTCATTCACTCGCTGATCACAGAGCGTTCTGTGCGTGCCCTGCGCGCAGGGGGTGCATTCTCGGGAGGATGTAAATGGACGCACTCCCAGCAATTAAGGCCCACACTGTAGCTGTCTTTCGGCTATAATGCAAACAGAAGGTGGTTAAATAACAAACATGTTATACTTACCTGCTTTGTCCTCTTTCTTGTGTCCATTGCCAGCGCTGCTACTCCTCCCCCGCTAAATGCCCCCATAGCAAGCCACTTGCTATGGGGGCATTCCTCCTTGCTTGCTCACGAGCCCGCTCTGTGAGTCCATAGAGCACTGCTAAGCCCCGCCCCCACTCCCTCCTCACTGGCTGCTATTGACAGCAGCAGGAGAGAGCTGGGAGAACCGCTGCTCTTGTGCACATCACAGACTCCGGTAAGTATAAGGAGGAGGGGGGGAGGGGCAGTGTCTAGCTGCACACAGAAGGTTTTTACCTGAAGATAAAAAAAAAACCTGCAACATTTAGAACCACTTTAAGGAAATGTTTTCAGCACTACAGAAAAAGTTCATTTGGATGTGACTTACTACTATTAGCTATATCATGACGTGGATAGATGAGACCCTTCATAGACATCAATTACTGTAATGTCATGATACACTGTGATGTGCTATTGCTCTGTGATATAATGTGCTGTTGTGGTGAGATGTAATTTACTATTAAAGTGGCACTTGTGACTAATAACATAATTTGCTGTAATAGCATAATAAGGTATCATGTCTGTTGCTGGGTGATGTAATGTGCTGTTACAGTGCAATATAAATTGCTTATGTTACTTTACTTAATTTTTTAAATCTCATGATAACGTTCTCCTAAAAATGTTCATTTCAGAGACATAAATATGGTGTAGAAGGGAAATCAATTTCTTTTTTCCTTTTTTTTTTTTTTGCATGAAATGCATTTAAAGCCCAAGTACCCACCCCAGTTTTTGAGGCACCTTGCTTTGTGTCCCCTCCAACCTCTTTTATTTTTTTGAGTACAGGCTCCCCCCTTACACCAACGTCTCCTTCACAGTCCCCCTTGCTTTTTACAGGAGGGTCCCCATTGAAGTCCCCATTACAGCAGCACCCCTGTACATAAGAGCCCCCCTTACATTGAAGTCCCCCATCAGAGTCCAGGACATTATACAGTCAAAGGCATTGGGAAGTCAGCCTTTACACGCACATGAACTTTAATGGCATCGAAGTCTTAGTCCGTAGGGTTCAATATTGATCTGGTCCATCCTTTGCAGCTTAAACAGCTTCAACTCTTCTGGGAAGGTAGTCCACAAGGTTTAGGAGTGTCTATGGGAATGTTTGACCATTCTTCCAGAAGCACATTTGTGAGGTCAGGCAATGATGTGGACGAGAAGGCCTGGCTCACCGTCTCCACTCTAATTCATCCCAAAGGTGTTCTATCGTGTTGAGGTCAGGACTGTGCAGGTCAGTCAAGTTCCTCCACCCCAAACTCACCCATCCATGTCTTTATGGACCTTGCTTTGCGGATTGGTGTGCAGTGATGTTGGAACAGGAAGGGGCCACCCCCAAACTGTTCCCAAAAAGTTGAGAGTATGAAATTATACATAATGTCTTGGTATGCTGACGCCTTAAGAGTTCCCTTCCCTGGAACTAAGGAGCCAAGCCCAACCCCTGAAAAACAACCCCACACCATAATCCCCCCTCCACCAAATGATTTGCACCAGTGCACAAAGCAAGGTCCATAAAGACATGGATGAGCGAGTTTGACTGACCTGCACAGTCCTGACCTCAACCCGATAGAACACCTTTGGGATGAATTAGAGTGGAGACTGCGAGCCAGGCTTTCTTGTCCACATCAGTGCCTGACCTCACAAATGCTCTTCTGGAAGAATGGTCAAACATTCCCATAGACACTCCTAAACCTTGTGGACAGCCTTCCCAGACGAGTTGAAGCTTTTATAGCTGCAAAGGGTGGGCCAACTCAATATTGAACCCTACGGACTAAGACTGGGATGTCATTAAGGTTCATGTGCTTGTGAAGGCAGGCATCCCAATACTTTTAGTAATATAGTGTATCTTTTTTCCTGGGGTCTTCTGTCCAGTCCCATGACACCATGGGGGGGCAGACGGTTATTGTTCTCTGCAGTATTGGATGAAGGTCAGAAGAATGGAGCACCCCCAAGGGGTGTGTTCTTGACACCCTGGGCTCACTGAAGGTGGATTAAATGGAACTGAACATCACTCAACCAGAAAGATGGGCTGCAGTTAGTCAGCAGCGGATAAACTGGAGGGAAGGTGTGGGTTGCAGTGGGAGTTGCTTTTCTATTTTTTTTAAATTTTGCTGGGCTATTTATTTATTTTTTTAACCAGAGTTGCCTTTTAAAAACATAATTTCTCGTTGATCATTATTTTGTCTCTCAAAACTATAGCTGAATTCACTAAGCTACACTGCATGTGTTGTTTGCAGCCTGGCTTGTGCTAGTTGTGCAGTGACCTTATGGCATGACGAGCCGGTTTAGCCGCACAACATATTTTTAGGATGGGGCCCACAGTAAGGAAATAGAACTATTTTCTTTCTGAACACAATGCTTCTTATTACACACGTGCTACACTTACAATTGACCACATTCTGGGAGATGACCTTCCCCCTTTCACCAAACAATCTCTCTGACCCGTTCCGGGGAAGGTTATCTCTCCAGCGCCTGTCAATATTAAATTCACTTAGCCCATTTAATGCCACAATAGTGGTGCTGAGACGCGATCGGTCTGCACTGAAATAGCCATGACATTTAATTTAGATAGAAAAAAGAAACGTACAACAGATTCTAATTAAATATATGCTATGGGTTGACCTTCTTGCAGGTTAAGGCAGAAGCTTCTGTGCTGAAGAGTACCTGTCAGGCATATATGGCCAAAAAAGCCATTTTGTGGCTGTAATAAATGCCAATTTTTAGGAGTGACATTTAATTAGTAATGTTTTTAAAGCTGAACTCCTGACCATTGTTTTAAATAATAAGGGCACCAGCCAGCTTAAAAAAAATAAAAAAAGCAGATGAGGTGGGAATCCAAAGTTTTCCTCCAGTACTTCTTTGATGCCCAGCGTCATTCAACCTGAAGACTGAGGACATACTGTGCATGTATGAATAAGAATAGAACCATGGTCCTGTGCCCTGAGGAACCATCACCATGGCACCCTTCAATATCATCAGATCAGCACTGATCTTTGCATCTCTGATAACAAAAAGTTTCATCTTTTGCCATTAAAAAGCCATATTTGATCTCTAGTCAATGATTTTGTCATGGCCAGGGGCGGACTGACAACCCATGGGGCCCCCAGGCAATAGAAGATCATGGGGCCCCCCTGTGTCCCTGTCCACACGCAAGCCAAACAAAATGCTTCCTACTTATTGCACTGCGCCCACATCACATACGTTCGCCCCTACAGATGTGGGAAAGGTGTCCTGAGTGCCCACGCTAGCGTGCCCCTGTCAGGCCAGGTACCGGAGCTCAGTGCTGGAACTTGGTCTGGCACTGGGCTCCAGGATCAGCACAGATTCCTTGGGACTGAAGTACCAGGAGCCTCTCATGGGGCCCCCTACTGACCAAGGGCCCTCTGGCAGTGCCCGAGTGGCCTTATGGTCAGTCCGCCCCTGATCATGGCTGAGATAATTTCATCAGTCATGCAGGAGGAAGCATTTTCTCAGTCTCCTCTCCCCCAGTAATCTGACTGCAACATTGTGACTTTGTAGAGAGTCAGAAGATGAAAGACTGCAGCAGGGGCTGATCTGCGTCAGACATACAGTACTGGGTGTGAAGAAATGCTGTAAAGTAAGAATGCGCTCGGAAATATATTTTTTACATTGTATTTTTTAACCACTTGCCGACCGCCGATCGGCATCTGACGGCGGCAAAGTGGCTCGTTCCCGCAAATCGCCGTCATACGACGGCGGCTGCGGGAACGTGTATAGTGAGCGCGCGCGCGCCGCCGGAGGCGCGCCCGCGCGCTTACTGTGTCCAGGGGGGGCCAGGGAGCGGGTGCGGCGGCTTCGATTGCCGCCGGCCACCCGCGATGCCCCCCCCGGAGCGAATGAGCGGAGGTCCGTGTATGTAAACACGGACCTCCGCTCTGTGTGAGGGGGAAGGGCTGTGATCACAGCCTTCCTTTACGTGAAGGCTGTGATAACTTCCCTTCCCCAGATAGGCTGTCCCCCATACAGTTAGAACGCCCAGGGAACATAGTTAACCCTTAGCGCGCCCCCTGCAGGTTAACCCCTTCACTGCTAATGGCATTTACACAGTAATCAGTGCATTTTTATAGCAGTGATCGCTGTATAAATGCCAATGGTCCCAAAAAAGTGTCAAAACATTCCGCCATGTCCGCTGCAATATCGCAGTACCGCAAAAAATCGCAGATCGCCGCCATTTTTAGTAAAAAATAAAAAAAAATTAAAAACCCCAAAAATGAATTCTCATCATCCGTAAACGCGACCACTTTTGCGCAAACCAATCAATAAATGCCGATTGTGATTTTTTTTATCGCAAATATGAGGAAGAATATAAATCGGCCAAAAACGGTGAAAAAAAATGTTTTTTTATTTTTTTTTTTGGATTTGTATTTTAGGAAAAAGTAAGAAATTTGGGTTTTTTTGCAAAATTGTCGCTCTTCTTTTGTTTATAGCGGCGATCAGAAATGACGCAGCAGTGATCAAATACCACCAAAAGAAAGCTCTATTTGTGGGAAAAAAAGGACGCAAATTTCGTTTGGGTACAACGTCGCACGACCGCGCAATTGTCAGTTAAAGCGACGCAGCGCCGAATGGCAAAAAGTGCTCCGGTCCTAAAGCTGGAAATCCTTCCGGGGCTGAAGTGGTTAATCAATTTACAAAATGCAACGTGAGCGAACAAAAGAAAAATCAAAATCAAATCAATATTTGGTGTGACTACCCTTTGGCTTCAAACCAGCGTCAGTTCTTACAGGCGCACACTTTGTACACTTGCACAAAGTCAGGGATTTTGTAGGATTGGAGTCGGGTGCATGATTAACCAATTATACCAAGCAGGAGCTAATGATCATCAATGTCATATGTAGGTTGAAACACAGTCATTAACCACTTCACCCCCGGAAGGATTCCCCACTGTAGGACCAGAGCACTTTTTGCAATTCTGCACTGCGTCAGCTTAACTGACAATTGCGCGGCTATGCAACGTTGTACCCAAACAAAATTGACGTCCTTTTTTCCCCACAAATAGAGTTTTCTATTGGTGGTATTTGATCACCTCTGCGGTTTTATTTTTGGTGTTTTAACAAAAAAAAGCGTAAATTTTGAAAAAAAAAACAATATTTTTTACTTATTGCTATAATACATGTCCAAAAAAATATATAAAAAACAAATGTATTCATCAGTTTGGCCCAAAATGTATTCTTCATATATTTTTGGTAAATAAAATCGCAACAAGCATTTATTGATTGGTTTGCGCAAAAGTTATTGCGTCTACAAACTATGAGAATTGATTTATGGCGTTTTTATTATTTTTTTATTTATTTACTGGTAATGGCGGCGATCTGCGATTTTTAGCAGGACTGCGACATTGTGGTGGACATGTCGGACACTTTTGACACTTTTTTGGGACCATTGACATTTATACAGCGATCAGTGCTAAATATAGCCACTGATTACTTTATAAATGTCACTGGCAGGGAAGGGGTTAACACTAAGGGGGCGATCAAGGGGTTAAATGTGTTCCCTCTGCGTGTTTGTTTGGGGGCTGGGTTGGCAGGGACATGACAAATCGAACTGATCCCGACCACAGGGATCAGTAGATCAGTGTCATGCCGCCTGACAGAACGGGGATCTGCCGTGTTTACATCGGCGGTTCCCCATTCTTCCTCTGTATTAGGTGATCGCGGGTCGCCAGGGGACATCGAGTCCGCCTGACCCGCAGCCACACTCACGCAGCGTGCGGCAGGCATGAGAGCGCAACACCAGTGGGGCACACCCACCTGCCCGCTGGCTGCGGCTGCGCAAATCGCCGTTTATATACTGCAATTTGCACTACGCTGCCACTTGGCAGCAGTAAAAGTGTGCCAGGCGGTCGGGAAGCAGTTAAAGTAGAAGTTCACTAAAATCTCTAAATCTACAGTCTTAGATCGTGAATGCCTGTAGATTTACAGATTTTAGTGTTAGGATGAGCTTCTACTTTAACTGAAATAGAAACAGATGTGGGTGAGGAACAGCCAAACTCTGCTACTACAACTCTGAGGTTGTGGAAGTTTCATGCCACAGGTTACACACCATGGCAAGACTGAGCACAGCAACAACACATACAGCCAATACCATTAAGAACTATCTTCAGCATAAAGAAGAACAAGGAGTCCTGGAAGTGATGGTTTGGCCCCTCCAGAGCCCTGATCTCAACATCATGAAGTCTGTCTGGGATTACATGAAGAAGGATTTGAGGCAGCCGACATCCACAGATCTGTGCTTAGATCTCCAAGATGTTTGGAACAAATTACCTGCAGACGTTCTTCAAAACCTGTGTGCAAGTCTACCTAGAAGAATTAATGCTGGTTTGGGGGGGTCACACCAAATATTGATTTGATTTGGATTTCTACTCTGTTCAATTTTGTGAACTGAAAAAAAACTATTAACACTTCTATTTCTGAAAGCATTCTTTTTCACATCTACCTAAAATGTTTGCACAGCAAGGTATGTGGTCAGGGCCATTAAGATTTACATAATTTTGTCATCTCTGAACCGGCATCTCAGGCCAGGAAGACGGTGACCTTGAATGATGCCTGAGTAAAGCTGGCCCCGTCCTTCTGGACAGACAAGCAGATGAAGGCATTGTCAGGGGGAATACCATGATCACTGGGAAAGGAAATAAATATCTTGAAGTGTTACATTGACACATTACTTACCATGCATGCACTCCACATGAAAATACACTATATCGTCAAAAGTATTGGGACACCTGCCTTTACACACACATGAACTTTAATGGCATCCCAGTCTTAGTCCGTAGGGTTCAATATTGAGTTGGCCCACCCTTTGCAGCTATAACAGCTTCAACTCTTCTGGGAAGGCTGTCCACAAGGTTTAGGAGTGTCTATGGGAAGGTTTGACCATTCTTCCAGAAGCGCATTTGTGAGGTCAGACACTGATGTTGGATTGGAAGGCCTGGCTTGCAGTCTCCACACTAATTCATCCCAATTGTGTTCTATCGGGTTGAGGTCAGGACTCTGTGCAGGCCAGTCAAGTTCCTCCACCCTAAACTCACTTATCCATGTCTTTATGGAACTTGCTTTGTGCACTGGTGGGCAGTCATGTTGGAACAGAAAGGGGCCATCCTCAAACTGTTCCCTCAAAGGTGGGTGCATGAAATTGTCCAAAATGTCTTGGTATGCTGTTGCCTTAAGAGTTCCCTTCACTGGAACTAAGGGCCAAGTCCAACCCCTGAAAAACAACCCCCTCACCATAATCCTCCCTCCACCAAATGATTTGGACCAATGCACAAAGCAAGATCCATAAAGACATGGATGAGCGAGTTTGGGGTGGAGGAATTGACTGGCCTGCACAGAGTCCTGACCTGAACCCAATAGAACACCTTTGGGAAGAATTAAAGAGGAGACTGAGAGCGAGGCCTTCTCATCCAACATCAGTGCCTGACCTCACAAATGCGCTTCTGGAAGAATGGTTAAACATTCCCATAGACACTCCTAAACCTTGTGGACAGCTTTCCCAGAAGAGTTGAAGCTGTTATAGCTGCGAAGGGTGGGCCAACTCAATATTGAACCCTACGGACTAAGACTGGGATGTCATTAAAGTTCATGTGCGTGTAAAGGCAGGCGTCCCAATACTTTTGGCAATATAGTGTATATCTGATGTTATGTTCCACTCCAAGAAATACAGAGGTTTTAGAAGCAGTTTATGTATCAGGGGCACTGGGGGGAGGGTGGGGGGGGGGGGGGGGCTGGAACGTAGCTTTGGTTTATTAACACTTTTATAGCAGTGCCATGGCATGGCACCAAGTCGGTGAACTCATAGAGCCGCCTGAAAAGCACTCTGCGCAGAATAATCTCTTCCAATAAACTTATTGATGTTTACTTTTGCTGCGCCGAGACTTTCAATAAGCTGCAAATTGATCGGGTCAGCGGGTTGTTCTTTCATTGAAATAATTGGTCACTTTGGGGCCTTATCCACCCGTCCCAGAGTGATATCGCAGACTGTATTCATATCAACCCATGGTAAGCGTATTTAACGCTGCTACTTGTGGGACCTGCAGATTGATCCACGTATTATGAATATACCACACTTAATGAAAGTAAAGGCTTTTGAAGTTATAGAAGTTGATCTTAAATATTAAAGGTAAAGACATTAAAAAGTTTAGATTTCCTCAGAGCCACCTTACTTATTGAACGGGAACAAATACCGCACTGCGTACACCCCATCACCTGAAGGAAACAGATGCTGTATGAAAGTTGACTTCATCTAATTCAGGGGATTTCAAACTTTTCATTATGAGTGTCACATCATGTATTTTATAAATATTTGCGGACCACAAGATCCCCTTTTTAAATCAGGATCCCCATCAGAGTCCTCCTTACATCAGAGTTCCTCTTACTTCAGGTTCTCCATCAGAGTTATCCTTATATCAGAGTACTCCCTTACATCAGGCAGCGGCCGACCGATGTGGCAACCAGCGTGGAATGCAAGATGGCACCGGACCGGAGCTGACATCAGTGGGAAGACGTGTTGCTGTTGATGGGGGCGATAACGTACCTTCCTCAAACCTTTCTTCCTTTTGAAATGTGTCACCGCCCCCATGTACGGCAGTGCATCCTCCTGCTGTTGTCAGCTCCAGTCTGGCCCCATTTTGCATTCACCACTGGTTGCCGTGGCGGTTGGCCGCTTTCTGGTGTCTCAGTTTCAGCTGCCCCCACTACATTGGAACCGCCATTGATGAGGAACTCATGGGAGAATCCCCATGGATCATCCCTATGCATGCTTACTTGTATCTACTAGTATATGAGTTGCCAATTGTTGCATGTTTAGTAAACGAAGGTGATTTTAATGCTGCACTTAGTCTGGCGCCCCCTTGTGTTTCTCTTATATGCCTACAGAGTCCTTGCTTTTCTCTAAAGCAGGGGTCTCAAACTGGTGGCCCTCCAGCTTTTGCGAAACTACAAATCCCATGAGGCATTGAAAGGCTGACAGTTACAAGCATAACTCCCACAGACAGAGGCATGATGGGACTTGTAGTTTTGCAACAGTTGGAGGGCCTCCAGTTTGAGACCCCTGCTCTAAATGGTGTTGACACTGTGCTTTATCACCTGCCTGTCATTTTTATTCATGTTGGACTTTAATGGACTCCTTACTATTGACTTATAGTTTATCACATTCCTTCAGTGCCATTTTTATTTTCCTTATGTCAGGATCTCAATTAGGGTCCTAATTACATCAGAATCCCAATCAGAGTCCCCCTTACTTCAGGTTTCCCATCAAAGTTCTCCTTATATCAGAGTACTCCCTTACATCACGGTCCCCATCAGAGTCCCCCTATATCAAAGTACTCCCTTTCATCAGGGTTTCAACCTTTACATCACAGCACCCAACAGAATCTCCTTTTCATAAGAGTCCCCATCAGAGTCCCCCAGTGTACATTATGGATCCACTACTGACCACCCTAGCTATGGGCCGGATAAAATCTTGTAGTGGGCTGGATTTGGCCATGGGACCCATGGAGACCCTTGATCTACATGTCTCACTTCAAGCTGAACTCCGGGGAACTTTAAAAACTACCCTTCAGTAGGCCCCTCCTTTTCTGCACTGGAAGGGTCAAATTCTCATTTTGGTCATTTTGCTTTACTTACCTTGTCTTTCACTCCCGCAGGCTCCTTCAAAGCCATTTCTCTTTGGCCACTGATCTGTCAGTTGTACCCTGACATCATCATGTACAATGCAAGAGTAGCAGCCCTGCATTGTAAGTGAGGACACTGAGGGCCCACCAATAGCAAGGAGTGCTGGAGGGGAAAGGAGAGCCCTTACTGTCAGGGGAGTAAGTAAAATTGCTTTTTAATGGTATGTAGCGCCCCCATAGTGTAGGCATTTTTAGAAAGGTCTTTTTGCTAGGAGAGGCAAAATTTAGTCAGGCCTGACATAACGTGCAGGCCTGAATGTTTTGATCTGGGCAGGGGAGTGGCTCAGGGCAGGCTGGAGATTGCAGGAAGGGATACCCCTTGGATACTCCTCCCCTTGGTTCCAGAAAGTGCTGGACAGGGGGATGGATGAGGAGGTGTCAACTTCTGTGTATGTGAAGGAGCCCTGACCAATCCCCCAAATAGGATTGGCAGGAGGCAAGCCTCCTTAAATACTGTGACCTGCCCAGCAGGGGGAGGAGAAGTTTGGGTGGAAGTGTGAAGGATGTAGCAGAGGTGCTGGTGAGGCCTCACCCGGGAGGGAGCCCCCAGTCTGGGGGGTGACAGCCAGGAGTGGAGTTGATTCCTGGAGTGGCACAAGTGAGTGGGAGAACAGAAAGCGAAGTGCTGGAGGAAGTAGAGTGTGTTTATACAGTCATGTATATAGAGGGTCCCATAAACCCGCATCCCACAGTCACCTCTTTACCCCATCCAAGTTAAATCCCCTAAATAAAACAACTAAAAACAAGTGTGGGCCTGTTCTGTGACTCTACGCTACAACGAGGATAGTTTTTTGTTTCTCTAGTGTTCGGCTTTCAGTTGGGCAAAGTGTCTGTTTTGCACCATGACACAATGGGGTTGATTTACTGAAGGTAAATAGACGGTGCACTTTGCAAGTGGTTGCACACATTTTCTCCAGAACTTAGTGAATGTGATGAAGCTGTAAAGAATACCATATCAGGCGCAAGGAAAATAAGAAAAACAGCATTTTTGCTTGCACATTATTGGATGATGGAAATCAGCATTTCTTCACTACATTCACTAAACTATGAAAAATGAGTGCATCTGTAATAGCAAAGTGAACAGTTTATTTACCTATAGCAAATCAACCCCAATGCTTCGAGTGAGAACTCAAGAACTTTTTCTTTTTTTTTAAGTTTTGGCTGGTGCTGGCCTTTTTACCTGTTGCACACTGAGAGCTTAGCCCCAGTGCATGGGACTCCAAAGCTTAGGTGCAGGTGGAAGTCACTGGCACACCGTTTTATACATATATAGTTCTATGTAATAGAAAAAAAAAAACACTTTCAAAAATGAATTACAAGTTATAGTGATACTATGCAAAATAGTATTTACATTCACAAAAATTTAAAATAGAGCACCCCATGAAGTTCTGGGAGTGTCAGAATTGCGTTCCCGCTGAAATAAAGACATATATATATTTTTATATCCATTAATGCACAAATCCAGTAAACTGGTAAATTACTGTCTTTGCGCATTCTGCACCCTTGCCAACTACCCTGTTTCTGAGCAATTCCTTCCTGTGTTAGGGTGGGAGGGAGAGTTCTGTCTTTGGGTGACAACAATGCTCTTCCATGGGTACAGCATGGTGAGCGTTGTCACCCCAGGACAGGAAGTGTATTATTTGAAGGATTACCAAATTAAAATAAAGAAAAAATATCTGAAAAGAAAACAAATTCAGCCACCATATCTAAAGACTGGTAAGCTGCAAAAATATAAGGTGGAGTACAACTTGGGGAATCCATAGTGGAGAAGGATCTGGGAGTTTTGGTAGATTATAAGCTTAATAATGGCATGCAATGCCAAGCTGCGGTTTCCAAAGTAAGCAAAATCCTTTCTTGTATTAAGAGAGGTATGGACTCCAGAGATAGAGACATTATTTTGCCCCCTGTACAAATCATTAGTAAGACCTCATCTGGAATATGCAGTTCAGTTATGGGCACCTGTTCTCAAAAAGGATATCGGGGAACTGGAGAAAGTGCAGAGAAGGGCAACCAAACTGATAAGAGGCATGGAGGAGCTCAGCTATTAGAAAGATTAGAGGCTCTGAATTTATTCTCTCTTGAGAAGAGGAGATTAAGGGGGGATATGATCAACATGTACAAATATATAAGTGGTCCATATAGTGAACTTGGTTTTGAGTTATTTTCTTTTAAGGTCATCACAAAGGACAAGGGGGCACTCTTTACGCCTAGAGGAAAAAAGATTTCATCTACAAATACGGAAAGGTTTCTTCACAGTAAGAGCTGTGAAAATGTGGAATAGACTCCCTCCAGAGGTGGTTTTGGCAAGCACAGTTGATTGCTTTAACCGGTTCCCCACCGCGCACCGTCTTTTCACGGCGGCAGTCGGGGAGCCCTGCGCGAATCGCCGTAAATAAGCGGCGATCTGCATTTGGCCACCAGGGGGCGCGCGCGCTGCACTCCTGGGGAGTGTGCCCGTGGCTCGGGCGGACCCGATGTCTGCCGGCGAGCTGCGATGAGCGGCCACAGGGAAAGAACGGGGAACCGCCGATGTAAACACGGCGGTTCCTCGCTCTGTCAGTGGGGCATGAGAGATCTACTGATCCCTGTCACTGGGATCAGTTAGATCTCTCATGCCCATGGAAGCCCAACCCCCCCACAGTAAGAACACACCCAGGGAACACGATTAACCCCTAGCTCTCCCCCTGCAGGTTAACCCCTTCACTGCCAATGACATTTATACAGTAATCAGTGGACATTTAAATTTCTGATCGCTGAATAAATGTCATTGGTCCCAAAAAAGTGTCAAAAATGTTCCGACATGTCC
Organism: Glandirana rugosa; assembly: GCA_018402905.1. NCBI lineage: Eukaryota > Metazoa > Chordata > Amphibia > Anura > Ranidae > Glandirana > Glandirana rugosa. The sequence goes on from BLSH010267965.1 coordinate 279,512, forward strand.
CCCCCAATATCGCATTACCGCTAAAAATTGCAGATCGCCGCCATTACTAGTAAAAAAAAAAAAAAAAAAAACCCCAGAAATGAATTCTCACCATCTGTAAACGCGGCCACTTTTGCGCAAACCAATCAATAAACGCCGATTTTTCTAGCAATTTTTTTTATCGCAAATATGAGGAATTATATAAATCGGCCAAAAACGGTGAAAAAAAATGTTTTTTTATATTTTTTTTTTGGATTTGAATTTTAGCAAAAAGTAAGAAATTTTGTTTTTTTTTGCAAAATGGTCGCCTTTCTTTTGTTTATAGCGGCGATCAGAAATGACGCAGAGGCGATCAAATACCACCAAAAGAAAACTCTATTTGTGGGAAAAAAAGGACGCAAATTTTGTTTGGGTACAACGCCGCACGACCGCGCAATTGTCAGTTAAAGCGACGCAGCGCCGAATCGCAAAAAGTGCTCTGGTCCTAAAGTGGGAAATTCTTCCTGGGCTGAAGTGGTTAAAAAAGGCCTGGATTCTTTCCTTAATGTAAATAATATAACTGGGTACTAACATTTTTAGGTAAAGTTGATCCAGGGTGAATCCGATTGCCTCTCGGGGAATCAGGAAGGAATTTTTTCCCCCGTTATAGCAAATTGGATCATGCTTTGCTGGGGTTTTTTGCCTTCCTCTGGATCAACTGTGGGTGAAGGATTGTATATCGGATTATTTGGTTATATATATATGTAACTGTGTAACATGTTTGTTTGGATACACTTTCATTTTGGGTGAAGGTGGGAAAGGTAAAGACCTTTGCCGGGTTTTCTTCATGCTTTGTAGCATTCCCCTTTCTATCCCAGTGAGGACACCGGAAGTGAGATTAGAACATACAGTATGTTCTCACCCTTACCCAATCCAAAATGTAAAAGAGTATGTCTGGACTCTGGAGCTATCCTTTATTTGGGTTAACTGTAAAGTGTACCTGTGACAAGCTTAAAGGTATTAAAGAGTCGTTTTTTTACTGGAAAAACATTTACTGGCGGAGCACATTTTTTTACTGACAACCTGAAAAATAACTGAACACCTATTAAAAACTAAGACAATTGATATTTAAACACAACATGGAAACACTGACAATACCCATATTAAGTAGTTTGCCTGGTTTACACTTAAAAAGTCGGCACAGCATGACAAAAAATAGGAACCTCCTACCCCCCACCCACCCTCCCCTTACCCCACTCTTAACCCAAACTCTAGTATCTCCAGTTGGGTGCAATAAATCACATGTTGGAACCAGGTATATACCAATATATGTACATTGAGTCTGGCCATCTGATGTAATACAATGAAATTATAATTATAACAGCTGTACCTTGTTCTAACTCAGCAATGGTGGAGGGAGGGAGCTCCAGCATCTAAATATTCCTCTTTAACCAAAAATTGAAATATCACTTTTGGTCAGATTGGCATGTTAAATATTAGAATCAGAACGACCGCTAAATATTCCTCTTTAACAGTCGTTCTGATGCTCTGATTCTAATATTTAAAAGATTTTTCAATTGTTGGTGCATAATGGAGAGTTAAACCACCAGACAGTCTCATCTGTCTCTCTGGGACACTTGTGGTGAGATCTATGTGCTTCACAACTGCCGTGCCCATTAAGAGAATTTTCCACCATATCTTCTGGATTTTATATTTATTTAGCATTATGAAGAATATATCAGGAGGAACTGGGACACACAAGGATGGGCAGGGACACCCATAACTCCGAGGTGGACAGGATCAAGAATTATGGAAGAGAATTCCCACTTTTGGAGCCTACAGGACATTTAAAAAGCCAAGGGCTGTCTCAGCATGTCATTCCCAAACGATAGCTAAAACATCACTTTTGGGTGGTCTGTCCCTTTAAACAATATAAGGAGAGTTTCTAGCAGTGAGCGAGTGATGGGTCATAAAAGGAAAGGCTTACAACTTATGCTGTGAGTTAGTTTAATATGTTTAGCTTCCATCAGGTTTGCTTGAAGGCATCTGTTTCCCAAAAGAAGCCTGATTTTTCTAGCGTTTTAGTGAGTCGCACTATTCCATTTATTAATTTAGTTTCCCACTTTTGAATCCTCTGTAAGTGACTTCAGAGATACTTTAAAATAGAACAAAAAGTGGAGTTTTCCTTTAAGCTGGTGCCCAGGCTCCCCAAGCTGTCTGTCTTTTGCTTATTCATTTTGTGCAGGGCGCGTCTAGCCCAGACATGACGGGAAAGAAGCAGCAGACTCCTAAATCTTTCATCCACCTTGTGCCAGGAAGCCAAAATGAGGCATCCATAGTCTTATCTGAGATTTCTCTGCCAGTTCCTGTCTGCATCTTTTATTTAAACCTTTCCTGGCCTAAAGCTTTATTTTCTTTGTGTTTATCCTCCTCCTAAGACTTGAAACAAGAGATGCACAATGGGAGCAGGTTCCAGCCCAAGGGAGACTAGCTGAAATTAAATTATTTCTAACTAGCGTCTGTTTGGCGCCAATCTGCCTCCACCTTCCAGACGACAGGATAAAAATTACACCAAAGAAGTACTACAATGACTTGGTTGTAAAGAACCTTTTCTTGCTTTGACCAAGGCAGCCAATGAGAGAGCCACAGGAGAAGACTTCTGGAGGCCTTTATGGCATTGGTTGTTATGGCTTACTGGTGATAAGGCAGAGCTAGGCCAGTGTGCATATATCCATATAGTCTAGGTTCACACACGTGTTTTTTACCGCGTTTCGCAGTTTGCAGAAACGCACTGCAGTCCATTTAACATGGTTTCTTATGGATGTAGTTCACATCTGTGCGTTTTGCGGCATTGCGTTTTTTGGAACGAGTCGGGGACTTTTTTCTCACTGCAGTTTGCATTTTGCATGCACTAGACTTCAATGGAGCTGCTCCAGAAATGCAAGTGTTGTTTTTTTATGCATTTTACTGTGATTTTGCTGCTATATTCTTTTTTTAAATTTGCCCAGCAACAAATTCCCCCCTCCAAAAAGAAACGTGGTAAAAATGCAGTAAAAACTAATGAAAACATGCAGAAAGCTCATACGTATAGGTGTGAACCTAGGGCCTCACACTGACCTCCAATATAATTGGCAGTCTTTCCCTTTGACTTTTAGTGTAAGGGGTCACTTCTCCATTGTAATAGTGGTGCTTCTCCACAGACCACTGAAGGAAGGGGCACTTCTCGATCTGTATGTTATTGACTGTATGGGTTACTGGTGATAAGGCAGAACTAGGCCAATGTACATATATCTTTTTAGAGCAGTGGTTCTCAACTCCGGTCCTCGGGACCCACTAAAAGGCCAGGTTTGCAGGATAACTGAAATACATCACAGGTGATATCATTTGCTGCTCAGTTATTGCAGTATTCTAGTTTGCATCTCCCCCAGGTAATACTGAAAATCTGGCCTGTTAATGGGTCCTGAGGATTGGAGTTGAGGACCACTGATTTAGAGGCTGGAAATACTATTAGGCTCAAGTTGCTTTGAGTTAGAAGAATTATTACATTTGCGTTTTTGCTGCTAAGTATCGATATTATTTTTTTATTCATGACCATAAAGGAGACCTTGAATACTCGCTTATAGTTTTCCTCAACCAAAGTTCCTCCAGATGTTGCAATAGGTTCAGGGGATGATCAGTGAGCAGCTGCAGTCGGATGCCCTTCCTGAAAATGCCTTCGTAATTTCAACACCAACATCATTTTGCATTGGCTAGTTGGGACTAGCAACCATTAATGTAATGGGCACCACACTGACCTGCAATATAAATGTCCGTGTTTCCTACACGGACTGCCAGTGTAAAGGGTCAATTCTCCACTGACCACCAATGTAATGGAGGTATGTTGCTACAAACCACTGATGGAAGGGGCACTTCTCCACTTGTATGTTATTGACTGTTATGGATTACTGGTGATGATAAGGCAAAACTAGGCCAATATACATATGCCCATTTAAAGGCCAGAAACTATATTAGACACAGGTCTCTTTGAGTTAGAAGATTTATTACATTTGTGTTTTTGCTGCTTAGTATGGATATTATTTTTTCATTCATGATTATAAGGGAGACCTTGAATACTCTATTGCAGTATTCCTCAACCAAGGTTCCCCCAGTGGTTGCCAGGGTTTCAGGGAGTTATCAGTGAGTAGCTGCAGATGGATGTCCTACCTCATAATGCCTTTGTAATTTCTACCAAAACCACTCATCAGTGGCTAGGTGGGTCTAGTAACCATTATTGAAAGGGGCAATACACTGACCTCCAATATAATTGGCAATCTTTCCCACTGAATGCCAGTGTTATGAGGCACTTATCCACTGGTCACAAATGTAATAGAGGCACTTCTCCACAGACCACCAATGAAAGGGGAAACTTTTCCACTTTCTATCAATGTGACAGCAGTGCTTCTCCACTGAGCACCAATGTAAAGGGGGTTCTTCTTCACTAAAGGACAAAATAAATTGGGCCATTTTTCACTGACCATCAATGTGAGGGGCCCCTTCTCCACTGACCACCAACATAAGAGAGGCCCCGTTTCAACGATTACCAATGTAAGGGGTTCCTCCTCCTGACCACCATGGTATGGGGGCAATGTAAAGGGACCCTTGTTCACTGACGGCCAATGTGAGGGGATTCTTCTTCACTGATCACTGTAAGTGGGCCCTTCCCACTAATCACCGATATAAGTAGGGACTTTTCCATTGATCCCTAATGCAAATAAGCCCATCTCCACTGACCACCAAAGTAAGGGGACATTTTTTTTTTAATGAAATCCAATATAAGGGGGGCTTTTTCACTGACCACCAATGTCAGGGTCCCTTCTCCACCTGCCACCAATGCAAGAGTCACTTTTCCACTGATCTCCACTCATCACTTTACAATTTTACATAAAAGGGACTGATTCAAGTAATTATTTCTCTGTAATTTGGTTTATAATAAATTATCTTTTTTTGTGCAGCCAGCCTTGAGAGCAGATTGCACAGCCTGCCGAATGATTGTGAGGAGATACACAACCCCTCTTTTTCTGCTAGCAGACATGGGACTGTTTGGGTTAGTCAGTTGTACATAGGCTGCCAAAAAACACCCAGACAACACAGGAATCTCCTAGTAGCAACCCCAGCATTCTTTCCATACTCTAGACATGCATCTTGCATTTTTTTGTCAATGCACATACATAAAAAGTGAGGAAAATTAAGATATAAAACAATGTTCTTTAGACAGGTGTTAATTAGTCTAACTTTTAGACGACAAATGTAAACTGGCTATGAACGTGCTGGATATGTCTATAGTAATATTGAAGCACGTTGTATTACAAAGAGTTAATCCTTGAATTTTTTTTTTCTTGTCTCTTGTGAGCAGGTTTATTCCAAGAGAAACCTCGCAGCCTTCAAAACAACATCCGGACCTCATCGGACAAGAAGAAGAGAGGCTCGCTGTCAATGGGGAGCTCACACGGAGTCTTCAGTGACACTGGACATGAAGGTAAGGACTACAAGGACCCACTGCTGAGACATGAGACAGCTTTGAACTGCTCTGGAGGTCTGAATCAGGAGCAAAACTCTGTGCTACATTGTACAATAGTAGCTTCTATCCTGTGCTTCATATACTGGTCAATATGAGAGAGTGGACACAGAACACCCCTACAACCAATTCCCAGTCTAATCATTTGGAGTTATTGGTTTACAAAGTCATCTAATACACTATATTGTCCAAAGTATTGGAACGCCTGCCTTTACACACACATGAACTTTAATGGCATCCTAGTTGTAGTTCATAGGGTTCAATATTGAGTTGGTCTACCCTTTGCAGCTAAAACAGCTCCCGCTCTTCTGGGAAGGCTGTCCATAAGGTTTAGGAGTGTATCTATGGGATAGAACACCTTTGGGATGAATTAGAGCGAAGACTGTGAGCCAGGCCTTCTCGTCCACATCAGTGCCTGACCTCATAAATTCGCTTTTTGAAGAACGGTCACACATTCCCATAGACACACTCCTAAACCTTGTGGAAAGCCTTTCCAGAAGAGATGGAGATATTATAGCTGCAAAGGGTGGGCCATCTCAATTTTGAAATCTACGGACTAAGACTAGGATGCCATTATAGTTAATGTGCATCTAAAGGCAGGCGCCCCAATACTTTTGACAATATATTTATACAGTATCTCACAAAAGTGAGTACACCCCTCCCATTTTTATAAAAATGTTATCTTTTTATGTGACAACACTGAAATTACACTTTGCTACAATGTAAAGTAGTGAGTGTGCAGCTTGTATAAGAGTGTAAATTTGCTGTCCCCTCAAAATTACTTAACACGCAGCCATTAATGTCTAAACTGTTGGCAACAAAAGTGAGTACACCCCTGGGTGAAAATGTCCAAATTGGGCCCAATTAGCCATTTTCTCTCCATGGTGTCATGTGACTCATTAGTGTTACAAGGTCTCAGGTGTGAATGGGGAGCAGGTGTGATAAATTTGGTGTTATCGCTCTCACTCTCTCATTCTGGTCACTGGAAGTTCAACATGGCACCTCATGGCAAAGAACTCTCTGAGGATCTGAAAAAAAGAATTGTTGCTCTACATAAAGATGGCCTAGGCTATAAGATTACCAAGACCCTGAAATTGAGCTGCAGCACTGTGGCCAAGATCATGCAGCGGTTTAACAGGACAAGTTCCACTCAGAACAGGCCTCACCATGGTTGACCAAAGAAGTTAAGTGCATGTGCTCAGCATCATATCCAGAGGTTGTCTTTGGGAAATAGACGTATGAGTGCTGCAGCATTGCTGCAGAGGTTGAAGGAATGGAGGGTCAGCCTGTCAGTGCTCAGACCATACGCCGCACACTGCATCAAATTGGTCTGCATGGCTGACGTCCCAGAAGGAAGCCTCTTTTAAAGATGATGCACAAGAAAGCCTGCAAACAGTTTGTTTAAGACAAGCAGACTAAGGGCATGGATTACTGAACCGTGGCATGTGTTCTGATGAGACCAAGATAAACGTATTTGGTTCAGATGGTGTCAAGTGTGTGTGGCAGCACCCAGGTGAGGAGTACAAAGACAAGTGCGTCTTGCCTACAGTCAAGCATGGTGGTGGGAGTGTCATGGTCTGGGGCTGCATGAGTGCTGCCAGCACTGGGGAGCTACAGTTCATTGAGGGAACCATGAATGCCAACATGTACTGTGACATACTGAAGCATTGTATAATCCCCTCTCTTCGGAGACTGGGCCACAGGGCAGTATTCCAACATGGTAACAACCCCAAACACACCTCCCAGACTACTACTGCCTTGCTAAAAAAGCTGAGGGTAAAGGTGATGGACTGGCCAAGCATGTCTCCAGACCTAAACACTATTGAACATTTGTGGGGCATCCTCAAACGGAAGGTGGAGGAGTGCAAAGTCTCTAACATCCACCAGCTCTGTGATGTCCTCATGGAGGAGTGGAAGAGAACTCCATTGGCAACCTGTGAAGCTCTGGTGAACTCCATGCCCAAGAGGGTTAAGGCAGTGCTGGAAAATAATGGTGGCCACACAAAATATTGACACTTTGGGCACAATTTGGACATTTTCACTTATGGGTGTACTCACTTTTGATGCCAGCGGTTTAGACATTAATTGCTGTGTGTTGAGTTATTTTGAGAGGACAGCAAATTTACACTGTTATACAAGCTGTACACTCACTACTTTACATTGTAGCAAAGTGTCATTTCTTCAGTGTTTTCACATGAAAAGATATAATAAACTATTTACAAAAATGTGAGGGGTGTACTCACTTTTGTGAGATACTGTATGTATATATATATATATATATATATATATATATACAGGTGCTGGTCATATAATTAGAATATCATCAAAAAGTTGATTTATTTCACTAATTCCATTCAAAAAGTGAAACTTGTATATTATATTCATTCATTACACACAGACTGATATATTTCAAATGTTTATTTCTTTTAATTTTGATGATTATAACTGACGACTAAGGAAAATCCCAAATTCAGTATCTCAGAAAACTAGAATATTGTGAAAAGGTTCAATATTGAAGACATCTGGTGCCACACTCTGATCAGCTAATTAACTCAAAACACCTGCAAAGGCCTTTAAATGGTCTCTCAGTCTAGTTCTGTAGGCTACACAATCATGAGGAAGACGGCTGACTTGACAGTTGTCCAAATGACAACCATTGACACCTTGCACGAGGAGGGCAAGACACAAAAGGTCATTGCAAAAGAGGCTGGCTGTTCACAGAGTTCTGTGTCCAAGCACATTAATAGAGAGGCGAAGGGAAGGAAAAGAGGTGGTAGAAAAAAAGTGTACAAGCAATAGGGATAACCGCACCCTGGAGAGTATTGTGAAACAAAACCCATTCAAAAAGTGGAGTGGACTGCAGCTGGAGGCAGTGCTTCAAGAACCACTATGCACAGACGTATGCAAGACATGGGTTGCAGCTATCGCATTCCTTGTGTCAAGCCACTCTTGAACAACAGAAAGCATCAGAAGCGTCTCACCTGGGCTAAAGACAAAAAGGACTGGACTGCTGCTGAGTGGTCCAAAGTTATGTTCTCTGATGAAAGTAAATTTTGCATTTCCTTTGGAAATCAGGGTCCCAGAGTCTGGAGGAAGAGAGGAGAGGCACACACTCCACGTTGCTTGAGGTCCAGTGTAAAGCTTCCACAGCCAGTGATGGTTTAGGGTGCCGTGTCATCTGCTGGTGTTGGTCCACTGTGTTTTCTGAGGTCCAAGGTCAATGCAGCCGTATACCAGGAAGTTTTAGAGCACTTCATGCTTCCTGCTGCTGACCAACTTTATGGAGATGCAGATTTCATTTTCCAACAGGACTTGGCACCTGCACACAGTGCCAAAGCTACCAGTACCTGGTTTAAGGACCATGGTATCCCTGTTCTTAATTGGCCAGCAAACTCGCCTGACCTTAACCCCATAGAAAATCTATGGGGTATTGTGAAGAGGAAGATGCGATATGCCAGACCCAACAATGCAGAAGAGCTGAAGGCCACTATCAGAGCAACCTGGGCTCTCATAACACCTGAGCAGTGCCACAGACTGATCGACTCCATGCCACGCCGCATTGCTGCAGTAATTCAGGCAAAAGGAGCCCCAACTAAGTATTGAGTGCTGTACTGCTCATACTTTTCATGTTCATACTTTTCAGTTGGCCAAGATTTCTAAAAAACCTTTCTTTGTATTGGTTTTAAGTAATATTCTAATTTTCGAGATACTGAATTTGGCATTTTCCTTAGTTGTCTGTTATAATCGTCAAAATTAAAAGAAATAAACATTTGAAATATATCAGTCTGTGTGTAATGAATGAATATAATATACAAGTTTCACTTTTTGAATGGAATTAGTGAAATAAATCATCTTTTTGATGATATTCTAATTATATGACCAGCACCTGTGTGTGTGTGTATATATATATATATATATATACACATAAAAAAAAGAAAATATGTGCTTAGTGATTTGTTATTAGTATTTAAATGACTTCACAGCTGCACTCATACATATGTACACACCATAAACAAAATGTTGCGCGGTCACCAAGTGACACGGTGAGAAAATGATTTTCTCTCAATGTGCTGTTATCTGAGGGTATAAGCCTTTATAGTCCTTTATTATAATTATCCCTTGGGGAGCATGAGGTGTTACACCTGTTGATAATCTGGAAGGATACCACTCTCTTTTCACTAAGGGTCAGTTCACACTTGCGCGGCGCGATGCGGCGTGACTTCGCGGCACGTTCACATCTAGACGAATTGTCAGGCGACTTAAGTCGCCTGACTATTCGCCTCAATGCTGTGCAAATGGGACCGTTCTAATAGGAGCGAATCGCTTCGCTCCGCCTTAGAAAAATGGTCCCTGCACTATTTTCAGGGCGATCTCAGGCGGCTTGCATTGACTTGTATGATAGAAGTCTCCTCGCAAGCCGCTTTGAGATCGCCTCGAGCGCCGCATCGCGCCGCGCAAGTGTGGACCGGCCCTAAGGGACTTGATTGTGTTCTGGATAATTTATTTTCACTTCAACACTCAATACGTTTTGTGGACGATATAAAGGCTTATACCCTCAGATAATAGCACATTGAGAGTTAAGAATTTTTTCACTGCATCACTTTGTGACAGCGCAACATATTGTTCATATATATATATATACAGTATACTGCTAGAAACATTTTTGTTTAGAATAAGTTCCTAATTGATACAAAGTGGCTTCTTCCGTGTATAGAGTGGCTGCCCACCATGTTAAAGCTTTCTTCTTCTTCCTTTGGTGAACATGGCAGCAGCCAGAAGAAAACCTGTCTTCTTGTTGACTTTACAGGTAGATTTTTTTCTTCTCTCCCTACTCAGATCTGCAGAGAACAGTGTACATTACAAGGTGTCCATGGGAAGGGCGGACTACAATATATAGACTGTCATTGAACGCTACGGCTCCAGCACCCTGGCTGTCCACCCTGTCTCGTGAAGAAGATGTTACCTCTTTCCAGGTATGGGAGTTATGCACCGACCAACAATATTTCCCAATTTCTACAGTGCTCAGGAGTCAGTCCAAGTAAAGTCGTTATTTTCTTTAGGGTCAAATCATTCACTGGTCTCTTATCCTTTGTTTGGATACCAGCAGTGAGATCTCTGAACCTCAATTTCCATCTCCATCCAGCCATTGCATTAAGCAATCTCATTCTATTGGCTAGATTTTTTCATTTACATTATATTGTTAAGAATGTATTAGGAGTAATTAGACTCCATGGCAGGCCAAGAGGAGTGGGGCTACACAAAGCTGATCTTGTCCCAGAGATCAATAGGAAGCCAATAAGACCAACATCTGCTAATAAATAAAATACGTAATACAGTTACCAACAACTGATACAGTAAAGCATAGCATTACAGAGATTATGTATCCATTGGTGTGTGTGTGTGTGTCACAGTATTTTCCCAGGGTGAGTTCTCACCATATCCAATCACTTGCAAGCAACATCATAAAACCATGTGGGCCAAGCTTGCTTCACTTAGACCTAATGAGTCATCCAAGGAGATACAGCTTCTTTACTCTTCATCATCCACTTAGATATTAATTGAGATGAGATGAAAAACCCAACTTTTCATGTTTTCGGTGTGCTGTTGCTCTTCCATAGTCCAATGAACGTGCAGGTTTATTGCCAAAGAAGGCACTGGTGCTACCAGCCTAGGCTGTGCTATCTGGAAGGTGTGGATCAAAAGCTCTAGATCCAAAATGATTTTCTACAGTGAGGAGTCTGTGAAGTCCATATTTTTATTTCATTTTACTACTATATTAAGTATTTTCCAGTGGTGGGATCTGGCCTTATAAGGCCTCATACACACGGACGTTTTTTGACGCCGGCGTTTTCTGGCGTTTTTTGCAGCTCTCCATGTCAGTCAATGGCCCCATAAAAACGTAGACGTTTTTGAGCTGTAGATGGTGTCGGCGTTAGTGAGCTGAAACTAGAACCTACGGCCAGCGCGTTCTGAGGCTGTAACGTTTTGACGTTTTTTGATGCCGACGCCGCAAAACACTCACTAACGCAGTACTGACGTTAACCGGCGTTTTTTGACGCTGATGTTTTTAGGTTGAAAAATAGCAGAGGGATGATTTTTTTTTTCAAAAACGCCTATTGACGCCGCCGCTCATTAACGGTCACTAACGCCGATGCATAACGCCGAAAAACGCCAATTTATTTCCTTGACGTCGGGCCCGACGTTTTGTTTATTTTTTAAGAAACGTCCGTGTGTATGAGGCCTAAGAGATCATAACACCAGAGCTGTTGGGAGTTGGGCTTCCCGGTCATGAGAGAAGTGTGATTGGCTGTTGCAGTTATTTCATGGTCAGGAGTCCATCCTACTAGGTCCCAATGACTGCTAGGTGACTGGGAGCTGTTGGTGACAGAGCAGTCCCAGTCCTAGGGAAGTACAATTAAAGTATAACTAAAGGCAAAACTTTTTCTTTTACTTTTGGACAGAGTGGAGAGGGATTAGAACGCTTGCCAGTTGTAATTGTTGCCTGTGCCCCTGTTAAGGAGATTCACTCTTTCTATCTGTCCTGTTGACCATTTTCTAGAAAGTGAAAGTAAAAAGGAAAAACACAAATCTGGGTTGCCCCTAGAAAAGTAATAGAGGGGAAATCTTCCAATGGGGACACTTATTCTGGTGACCAGGGTGGCCCCAAGGAATTCTCCTAATTTTCTGGGATTTCCTCTCACTTCCTGTTTGGCTATGGGACAGGAAGTGAAGGGAAATCTCTGCAATGGGACACAAAAAATTTTGAGAGGGGTTATAACCCTCCCTTACTCTATCCAAAATGAAAAAAAAAAGTTTTGCCTATAGTTCTACTTTAAGTGCATTCCCAGCACAACACAGCAATGCCAGCTTAATGCATATATATATGGCAGAACACAAGCATATAAATGGCTACCAGCTTAACCAGTTGCCGACCGCCCGCCGTGGCTTGACGGTGGCAACATGGCTCTCCTGCGCAAACCACCATCACCTGAAGGTGGCCACAGGAGCGAGTATTGTGGGCACGCGTGCCACCGGAGGCTAATGCGCTAGCTAGGGAGCCAGTGAGCCAGTGGGGCGGACTTGATGTCCGCCAGCCACCCGCGATTGCTACCCGGCAGTCACAGAATAGGGATCCGCTAGAGTAAACAAGCGGATCCCCATTCTGACAGGGGAGAAGGAGTGTGATTGTATGTTTCTTGTATATGGGAGCAGCAATCTCTCTCCTCCCCTAGGCAGCCCGGCCCCCATACAGTTAGTAACACATCCCAGGGAACACAGTTAACTCTTTGATCACCCCCTAGTGTTAACCCCGTCCCTGCCAGTGACATTTACAGAGTAATCAGTGCATTTTCATAGCACTGATCACTGTATAAATGTCAATGGTCCCAAAAAAGTGTCAAAAGTGTTCGACATGTCTGCTGCAATGTCGCAGTCCCGCTAACAACTGCAGATCGCTGCCATTACTAGTAAAAAATTAAAAAAAATAAAAACCCCATAAATGAATTCTCATTGTTTGTAAACGTGGCAACTTTTGCGCAAACCAATCAATATACGCCTATTGCAATTTTTTTTTACCAAAAATATGAGGAAAAATATATATCAGCCTAAATTGATGAATAAATTTGTTTTTTTTATATATATTTTTTTTTGGATATGTATTTTAGCAAAAAGTAAGAAATTTTGTTTTCTTTTCAAAATTGTCGCTCTTTGTTTGTTTATAGTGCAAAAAATAAATCAAATCCCACCAAAAGAAAGCTCTATTTGTGGGAAAAAAAGGACGTCAATTTAGTTTGGGTACAACGTCACGCAATTGTCAGTTAAAGCGATGCAGTGCCGAATCGCAAAAAGTGCTCTGGTCAGGAAGGGGGTAAATCTTTCCGGGGTTGAAGTGGTTAAAGGAGTTAAAGTGGTAGTAAACTCTTTAAAAAAAAAAAAAAAGTTTCCTCCTGCAAAGCAATATCATAATGTGCTAGTATGCACCACACACTAGCACATTATGAAGGACTTAACTTGAAACAAAGCCCTCCAGTGGCGCGTTGTCACCGCTGCAGAGAGGCTTCCATCTTAACCCAGTTTTTCTCCTGCGTTTGTGGGGTGCAGCTGCTTGAATGGCCGAACCATGTAGACGTCACTCCCATGCATGCACGAGGAAGCCATGGCACACAGCGTGGGTATGCCGCTCCTTCATAGCGCATATGCCGATGACATCACTGGCTGCTGCACGCTTAAATTTCTCCTAAACAGTGCATCTCCGAGCCTCACCAGCGCCCCCGCACCTCTGGCCACATACAGTGCTGCATACACTAGCGCCCCCCGCACCTCTGGCCACATACAGTACTGCATACACCAGCGCCCCCCGCACCTCTGGCCACATACAGTACTGCATTGACCAGCAGTGGTTGAGGAACGAATCATCTGAAATTCCATTGTTTCCTACGGGGAAACTCGTTTTGATATACGAGTGCTTTGAATTACAAGCATTCTTCTGGAAGGAATTATGCTCGTTATCTGAGGTTCCACTGTACTGTACATTGCTGTTCTGAGACATCTCTCTAAAGGACCAAAGCCAGGCACAGCCAGGCGCCTGACATTTTCATAGGGAGCTTAACAACAGCAGTCTGCATGTTTCTTTTACAACTGCTAAAAGATTCATGTAGAAACGTTTTTCAGTTGGGTTCTCGGTTTGTTTGGTTTGTTTTTCGTATTTTTGACAGATGTCATCATTTCCTACATAATTTAGTAGTCTGTAAATGAAATATAATCTTTCTAAACTTCTGCTGTTGCATACTTTTATCTTTCTCATCACGCTGATTCCATTGTCACTGACAAAGCAAATAGTCGAACGAACAAAGAGATAAAATAATAAACCAAAATGGAAAAATAAGTGGTGGGGGAGTTTTGATTATTATTTTCCTGGATAGTAAATATTAGGAGAGATTTCGGTGAAATTTGGGAAATCATAAACTCCCAGAGTTATTTGATGAGCTGCTTGGATGAAATATGTTTAAGAAGAAAAAGAACCCCTTTTTTGTGTATTAGGGTAATTAAATTTATTTGATTTACTATTCATTGTGGTACGGTTCTCTCATTTTTTTTTTGATCATTATTTGTGTACTATCGATTTACTTTTTTCATTTTTTTTTTTTTTTTATTTTCCTAAAAAAAATAGTAAACTAATGAAACTAATGGGATAATTTTTTTGGCAAAAGCACTGGTCCAGCTTCTGCAACCCTCAGGAGCCATGTAAAGCCTACCCTAAAAAACGCCCAAAACACCTTAAAGTATAACTAAAGGCAATTTCTTTACATTTTGGATAAAATGCTGATGGGTTAGAACCAGTGTTAATTTTGGCAGCAAATTTCGATTTAGTTTTAGTCTAAAGCCTCGTACACACGGGACGACGATCGTATACAACAGGTCGTATGAACGACCGTTGTATGCGAAATCGATCGTTCGTACGCGCCATTAGAACAGCCGACATACAACGGTCGTACAACGGGAGTTGTATGAGCAGACTAGAAAACTTGGTTGTACCAACAAGCGGTCATACGACCCTTGTATCGTGTGTACAGAGCAGTTGGTACAACAAGTTGTATTGTGCAAAACACGCATGCTCAGAAGTCAGGAACGGCCGGATGCTAATTACATGCGCCTGAACGTTCTTTCTTTGGTCGTACGATCGTGTAGTGCCGTCAGTATGCTAGATACAACAGCCAACATACGATTTGAGATGATCGTACGTACGATCGTCATCCCGTGTGTACAAGGCTTTAGTCTTAGGACTAAAATGGCATTTTAGTTTTAGTCCCATTTTAGTCTTCTGCAATTGTTTTAGTTTTAGTCGTATTTAGTCGACTAAATCTCCAGGACATTTTAGTAGACTAAAATCGAATGGGTGTAGTTAATTTGTAATGCATTATTTAACCACTTCACCTCCGGAAGAATTTCCCAGTTTAGGACCAGAGCACTTTTTGCGATTCGGCGCTGCGTCGCTTTAACTAACAATTGCGCGGTCGTGCGACGTTGTACCCAAACAAAATTTGCGTCCTTTTTTTTACCACAAATAGAGCTTTCTTTTGGTGGTATTTGATCCTCTCTGCGTCATTTCTGATCACCGCTATAAACAAAAGAAGAGCGACCATTTTGCAAAAAAAAAACGAATTTCTTACTTTTTGCTAAAATTCAAATCCAAAAAAAAAATATAAAAAGACATTTTTTTTCACCGGTTTTGGCCGATTTATATTCTTCCTCATATTTGTGATAAAAAAAATCGCAATCGACGTTTATTGATTGGTTTGCGCAAAAATGGCCACGTTTACGGATGGTGAGAATTAATTTCTGGGGTTTTTATATATATATTTTTTACTAGTAATGGCGGCGATCTGCGATTTTTAGCGGTACTGCAATATTGCAGCGGACATGTCGGACATTTTTGACACATTTTTGGGACCAATGACATTTATTCAGCGATCAGAAATTTAAATGTCCACTGATTACTGTATAAATGTCATTGGCAGTGAAGGGGTTAACCTGCAGGGGGAGATCTAGCGGGTAACTGTGTTCCCTAGGCGTGTTCTAACTGTGGGGGGGTTGGGCTGCCATGTGCATGAGAAATCTAACTGATCCCAGGGACAGGGATCAGTAGATCTCCCATGCCCGCACTGTCAGAATGGGAAACCGCCGTGTTTACATCAGCGGTTCCCCGTTCTTTGCCTGTGGCCGCCCATCGCGGCTCGCCGGAGGACATCGGGTCCGCCCGAGCCGCGGGCACACTCCTCAGGAGTCCCCCTAGCGGCCATTCGCAGATCGCCGTCTTTTTACGGCGATTCACGGCCAGCGTCCACACTGCCGCCGTAAATATGCGGTAGGCAGTGTGGAACTGGATAAGAATTTCTCTACCATTTCCAAACTCATTATATACTGCTGGAGTGAAAAATTAAATATGTTATTTTTATGGTATTGAGGTATAAACATGCACTACAGACCAGTGTTCATTTTGACGTCAAATTTCTATTTAATTTTAGTCTTAGTCTTTTGACTAAATTGGCATTTTAGTTTTAGTCCCATTTTAGTCATCTTAATTGTTTTAGTTTTAGTCGTATTTTAGTCTACTAAATTGGTATTAAGTTAGTCGACTAAAATGTTTTAGTTGATTTTAGTCGACGAAATTAACACTGGTTAGAACCCCTGTCAAGTTTTCATTTCTGATGTAAAATGTAGCAAAGGCATGTAATAGAGTGAAGAAAAGTATTTTATTGGATGATGAACAATTTAAAAGAGCCAGGGTGTTTTGGAGGATTCACACACTTCCCCTTCATCAAGGGAATAGTACAAATGAATATAAATAAATATATATAATAATATTCACAAGTTCACAAAGGAAATAAAATTCTATGTTATAGAAAAAAATTAAACAACAACTTTCAAAAATTCATTACAAGTTATAGTGGTACTATGCAGAATAGTGTTTACATTCCCAAAATTTGAAAATAGAAGTTCTGAATGTAGATGTCAATTTTTTACCCATATGCTTATTAATGTAATTATTTTTTGTTTATACTCTTCTACAGTTTCAGTATAATTTGTAATTCAAGAAAATAGATTTTTCAGTCCTTCTAATTTTTTTGTTAAATTATTATTATTTTTTTAATAATTTATATATACATTTGTGCTCATAAGTTTACATACCCTGGCAGAATTTATGATTTCTTGGCCATTTTTCAGAGAATATGAATGAGAACACAAAAACATTTACTTCCTGGTTAGTGTTTGGCTGGAGCCATTTATTATCAATCAACTGTGTTTACTCTTTTTAAATCATGATGACAACAGAAACCCAAAATGACCCTGATCAAAAGTTTACATACCCTGGTGATTTTGGCCTGGTAACATGCACACAAGTTGACACAAAGGGGTTTGAATTGATATTAAAGGTAACCATCCTCACCTGTGATCTGTTTGCTTGTAATTAGTGTGTGTGTATAAAAGGTCAATGAGTTTCTGGACTCCTGACAGACCCTTGCACCTTTCATCCAGTGCTGCACTGATGTTTCTGGATTCTGAGTCATGGGGAAAGCAAAAGAATTGTCAAAGGATCTGCAGGAAAAGGTATTTGAACTGTATAAAGCAGGAAAGGGATATAAAAAGATATCCAAGGAATTGAGAATGCCAATCAGCAGTGTTCAAACTCTAATCAAGAAGTGGAAAATGAGGGGTTCTGTTAAAACCAAACCCCGGTCACGTAGACCAACTAAAATTTCAGCCACAACTGCCAGGAAAATTGTTCAGAATGCAAGGAATACCCACAAACAACTTCAGGTGAAATACAGGACTCTCTGAAAACATGTGGTGTGGCTGTTTCAAGATGCACAATAAGGAGGCACATAAAGAAAGATGGGCTGCATGGTCGAGTCACCAGAAGAAAGCCATTACTACATAAATGCCAGAAAGTATCCCGCTTATATTACGCCAAACAGCACAGAGCACAAATCTTGTGACACAAAGTAATTTGGAGTGATGAGACCAAAATTGAGCTTTTTGGCCACAACCATAAACTCTACATTTGGAGAGGAGTCAACAAGTTCTGTGAAACACAGAGGTGGATCGCTGATGTTTTGGGGATGTGTGAGCTACAAAGGCACAGGAAATTTGGTCAAAATTGATGGCAAGATGAATGCAGTATGTTATCAAAAAATACTGGAGGAACATTTGCATTTATCAGCCAGGAAGCTGCGCATGGGACGTACTTGGACATTCCAACATGACAATGATCCAAAACACAAGGCCAAGTCGACCTGTCATTGGCTACAGCAGAATAAAGTGAAGGTTCTGGAGTGGCCATCTCAGTCTCCTGACCTCAATAATATCGAGCCACTGTGGGGAGATCTCAAATGTGCAGTTCATGCAAGACAGCCCAAGAATTTCCAGGAACTGGAGGCTTTTTGCCAAGAGGAATGGGCAGCTATCCCAATTGAGAAGATAGAGTCTCATAAACAAATACCACAAAAGACTTCAAGCCGTCATTGATATTAAAGGGGGCAATACGTGGTATTAAGAACTGGGGTATGTAAACTTTTGATCAGGGTAATTTGGGTAGTTTCTGTTGTCATTATGATTTAAAAAGAGTAAATACAGTCGATTGATAATAAATGGCTTCAGCCAAACACTAACCATGAGTGAAAGAAAAGTTTTTGTGTTCTCATTTATATTCTCTGAAAAATGGCCAAGAAATCATAAATTCTACCAGGGTATGTAAACTTATGAGCACAACTGTATATATTATATATACACTATATTGCCAAAAGTATTGGGACACCTACCTTTGCACGCATCAACATCCCAGTCTTCGTCCGTAGGGTTCAATATTGAATTGGCCCACCCTTTGCAGCTATAATAGCTTCAACTCTTCTAAGACAACTGCCCACAAGGTTTAGGAGTGTCTATGGGATTGTTTGGTCATCTTCCAGAATCGCATTTGTGAGGTCAGGCACTGACGTTGGACGAGAAGTCCTGACTCGCAGTCTCTGCACTAATTCACCCCAAAGGTGTTCTGTCAGGTTGAGGTCAGGACTCTGTGCAGGCCAGTCAAATTCCTCCACCCCAAACTCACTCATCCATATGTTTATAGACCTTGCTTTGGGCACTGGTCCAAATCATTTGGGGGAGGGGGGATTACGGCGCAGGGATGTTTTTCAGGGTTGGGCTTGGCCCCTTAGTTGCAGTGAAGGGAACTCTTAAGGTGTCATACATTTTGGACAATTTAATGCTCCCAAATTTGTGAACAGTTGAAGCTCTTATGGCTGCAAAGGGTGGGCCAACTCAATATTGAACCCTACGGATTAAGACTAGGATGCCATTATAGTTCATGTAAGGCAGGTCTCCCAATACTTTTGGTAATATAGTGTCTATCTATCTATCTATCTATCTATCTATCTATCTATATACAGTACCTCACAAAAGTGAGTACACGCCTCACATTTTTGTAAATATTTTATTCTATCTTTTCATGTGACAACACTGAAGAAATGGCACTTTGCTACAATGTAAAGTAGTGCGTGTACAGCTTGTATAACAGTGTAAATTTGCTGTCCCCTCAAAATTACTCAAAACACAGCAATTAATGTCTAAACCGCTGGAAACAAAACTGAGTACACCTCTAAGTGAAAATGTCCAAATTGGGCTCAATTAGCTATTTTAACTCCCTGGTGTCATGTGACTCGTTAGTGTTACAAGGTGTCAGGTGTGAATGGGGAACAGGTGTGTTAAATTTGGTGTTATCGATCTCTCATACTGGTCACTGGATGTTCAACGTGGCACCTCATGGCAAAGAACTCTCTGAGGATTTGAAAAAAAGAATTGTTGCTCTACATAAAGATGGCCTAGGCTATAAGAGATTGCCAACACCCTGAAACTGAGCTGCAGCACGGTGGCCAAGACCATACAGCGGTTTAACAGGACAGGTTCCACTCAGAACAGGCCTCACCATGGTTGACCAAAGAAGTTGAGTGCACGTGCTCAGCGTCATATACAGAGGTTGTTTTTGGGAAATAGACATATGAGTGCTGCCAGCATTGCTGCAGAGGTTGAAGGGGTGGGAGGTCAGCCTTTCAGTGCTCAGATCATATGCCGCACACTGCATCAAATTGGTCTGCATGGCTGTCATCCCAGAAGGAAGCCTCTTCTAAAGATGATTCACAAGAAAGCCTGCAAACAGTTTGCCGAAGACAAGCAGGCTAAGGACATGGGTTACTGGAACAATGTCCTGTGGTCTGATGAGACCAAGATAAACTTATTTGGTTCAGATGGTGTCAAGCGTGTGTGGCGGCAACCAGGTGAGGAGTACAAAGACAAGTGTGTCTTGCCTACAGTCAAGCATGGTCGTGGGAGTGTCGTGGTCTGGGGCTGCATGAATGCTGCTGGCACTAGGGAGCTACAGTTAATTGGGGGAACCATGAATGCCAACATGTACTGTGACATACTGAAGCAGAGCATGATCCCCTCCCTTCAGAGACTGGGCCGCAGGGCAGTATTCCTACATGATAACGACTCCAAACACTGCCTTGCTAAAGAAGCTGAGGGTAAAGGTGATGGATTGGCCAAGCATGTCTCCATACCTAAACCCTATTGAGCATCTGTGGGGCATCCTCAAACGGAAGGTGGAGGTGCGCAAGGTCTCCAACATCCACCAGCTCCGTGATGTCGTCATGGAGGAGTGGAAGAGGACTCCAGTGGCAACCTGTGAAGCTCTGGTGAGCTCCATGCCCAAGAGGGTTAAGGCAGTGCTGGGAAATAATGGTGGCCACACAAAATATTGACTCTTTGGGGCCAATTCAGACATTTTCACTCAGGGGTGTACTCACTTTTGTTGCCAGCGGTTTAGACATTAAGTCTAAACCGCAAATTTACACTGTTATACAAGCTGTACAAGCTGTACACTCACTACTTAACATTGTAGCAAAGTGTCATTTCTTCAGTGTTGTCACATGAAAAGATATAATAAAATATTTACAAAAATGTGAGGGGTGTACTCACTTTTGTGAGATACTGTATATATTTTTTGTGTGCAAATATACATTTATTAAAGATTTGGCTCAATTATTTAGCAATCAATTATATATAACAATAACATTATATACAAATCCAAACTGATAGTATGACTGTATAATATCAATATACAGCAGCTCTTTACCACAAATGCAAAAGTAAGTCATATGCTAGGATGATCTCACAATTAGAGTTGAGCGAACCCGAACTGTAAAGTTCGGGTCCGTACCAAACTTTGGGGTGTCCGTGACCCGGACCCGAACCCGGACATTTGAAAAAAGTCCGGGTTCGGGTATTTGATCCCGCTTGTTGAATAGCTGCAGGGCAGCCAATCAACAAGCATTTCACTGGTTTGCCCTTAGAAGCCATCACAGCCATGCCTACTAATGGCATGGCTGTGATTGGCCAGTGCATCCTGTGACCCAGCCTCTGTATAAGCTGGAGTCACATAGTGCTGTATGTCACATGCTCTCAGGCTAGTGTAGGGAGAGGATGCTGTCGGCGCTGTGAGGGACAGATTGCAGATATAATAACATCTCATCCTGCATTACAGAACGATCTGATTCTGGACTAGGTAGAGATTACTACTTCTGCTTTGAGGGACAGATTGCAGATCTCATCCTGCATTACAGAACAATCTGATTCTGGACTAGGCAGAGTTTACTACTCCTGCTTTTAGGGACAGATTGCATATCTAATAACATCTCATCCTGCATTACAGAACGATCTGATACTGGACTAGGTAGAGTCTACTGCTTTGAGGGACAGATTATTGTTCTAAAATCATCTCCTAGTACTATAGGGTCAGGTTCCTGCTGTTGCTGTAAGGGACAGATTATTGTTCTAAAATCATCGCCTACTGCTATAGGGTCAGGTTCCTGCTGTTGCTGTAAGGGACAGATTATTGTTCTATAATAATCTCCTAGTTCTAAAGGTAGAGGTTCCTGCTGGTGCTGTAAGGGACAGATTATTGTTCTATAATCATCTCCTAGTTCTAAAGGGAGAGGTTTCTGCTGGTGCTGTAAGGGACAGATTACTGTTCTAAAATCATCTCCTAGTTCTATAGGGAGAGGTTCCTGCTGCTCCTGTAAGGGACAGATTATTGTTCTAAAATCATCGCCTACTGCTATAGGGTCAGGTTCCTGCTGTTGCTGTAAGGGACAGATTATTGTTCTATAATCATCTCCTAGTTCTAAAGGGAGAGGTTCCTGCTGGTGCTGTAAGGGACAGATTATTGTTCTAAAATAATCTCCTAGTTCTATAGGGAGATGTTCCTGCTGCTCCTGTAAGGGACAGATTATTGTTCTAAAATCATCTCCTAGTTCTAAAGGGAGAGGTTCCTGCTGGTGCTGTAAGGGACAGATTATTGTTCTAAAATCAACTCCTAGTGCTATAGGGAGAGGTTCCTGCTGCTCCTGTAAGGGACAGATTATTGTTCTAAAATCATCTCCTAGTTCTATAGGGAGACGTTCCTGCTGGTGCTGTAAGGCAGTGTTCCCCAACCCAGTCCACAAGGCCCACAAACAGGTCATGTTTTCAGGATTTCCCTCAGATGAATCAGCTGTGGTAATTACTAAGGCAGTTAAACTGATCAAATCACCTGTGCAAAATAATGGAAATCCTGAAAACATGACCTGTTGGTGGGCCTTGAGGACAGGGTTGGGGACCACTGCTGTAAGGGACAGATTATTGTTCTAAAATCATCTCCTAGTTCTATAGGGAGAGGTTCCTGCTGCTCCTGTAAGGGACATATTATTGTTCTAAAATCATCTCCTAGTGCTATAGGGTCAGGTTCCTGCTGTTTTTTTGAATATGCCTCAATATTTTGGGGGCTACCTCAATTAGAAAAAACAAACAAACAAACAAACAACAAGTGTTGGCTACCTCCTCCTCCTCCTCCACCACCGCCACTTCCACCTACACTGCCACGGTCACGGCCTAGTCAACCTCTAGGCTCCTACTCCACATCCACCCCCCCACCCATTTTTATTTGATGTTATGTTATTTTCCCTATCCCCATTTTTTTGTAGGGCACTTGTCCTACTCTTTACCCCCATTTTACTTCCTTTTGCAGCCCTCTAACACTTTCCAGGACTTTTTTACAGCCATTTTTGTGCCGAAAAGTTTGGGTCCCCATTGACTGCAATGGGGTTCGGGGTAAAGTTTGGGTCAAGTTCGGTACCGAACCCGAACTTTTTTGCGAAGTTCAGCCGAACCCGCCGAACCCGAACATCCAGGTGTCCGCTCAACTCTACTCACAATTGGAAGCCGCAATTTTTATTTTAAAAAGAAAACAACTCACGGAGATTGGAAATCTCCCATTGCACCTACCATTAGAGAATGGAATTAAATTTCATTATGAGGATGGAAGAGGCCTTGGTTACAGCCAACGAAAAATATATACAATTTTAGGAAGTATGGCATGCTGGAAACTTTTTTTTAACTTGCCTCGTTTATTGACTTTCCTCCAATGAGCTAGCTCGATTTAGGGCATTTTACTAAACTTCCTCCCAGACTCTTTACCCATCTTTTTTTTTTCTCTCTCTCTTTCTTTTATTCATTCTTTCTTTTTCTTTGGCTTTTTAATATAAAAATTATGGCTTCCAATTGTGAAATATCATCCTAACACAATGGCGGTTGGTGAAGTTTTAGGATGGGGGTGCCAGGCCCCGCCTTTCCTTTTTGACCCCTCCTACTTCTCATAAGCCTCACCCCTTATAGAATCCACCCACTCTGTCCCCTGTATTCCACATATTGTGTCAGGAGTATACAGCTCAGCATCACAGGACAGAGTACACAGCTCAGCATCACAGGTGGGGTATATTGCAGCCAGTAACACAGTATGCAGCCAGTACACAGGTATTGCAGCCAGTATCACAGTATGCAGCCAGTACACAGGTATTGCAGCCAGTATCACAGTATGCAGCCAGTACACAGGTATTGCAGCCAGTATTACAGTATGCAGCCAGTACACAGGTATTGCAGCCAGTGCACAGGTATTGCAAGCCCGTATCACAGTATACAGCCAGTACACAGGTATTGCAGTCAGTACACAGGGAGCCAGTACACAGGTATTCTGGTCAATACACAGGGATCCAGTACACAGGTAGCCAGTACACAGGCATTGCAGTCAGTACACAGGGAGCCAGTACACAGGTTGCCAATACACAAGTATTGCAGTCAGTACACAGGGAGCCAGTACACAGGAAGCCAGTACACACGGAGCCATTACAGAAGTAGCCAGTACACAGGTATTGCAGTCAGTACACAGGGAGCCAGTACACATGTATTGTAGCCAGTACACAGCACAGCAGTAGGGTACGGTACCTCAGGCCGCTCTCTCCCACATGGCCGGCCGGCAGGAACAACAGACGTGCTGGACACTTCCAGTCCAAACACCAGCACATCCACCAGTCCCGCCCCCGCACCCGTGACCTGACCAGCCAGTGACTGAGGCCATAGCCAACCAGCGCATATATGTGCGCTTTGATTGCGCACATATATGCACTTTAAAGGCCGACCAATGGGCTTTGGGACTTGCTGTCAAAAGACAGTAAGTTTCCAAAAAAAAGCATTGGCGGTCTATGTTATTTTTTTTCAGAAATCAGCAGGGGGGGGGGGGGGGC
>BLSH010267965.1:305404-330329 GCA_018402905.1 Glandirana rugosa
TCTGCCCCCCCCCCCCCCCCCTCCCACAGTGCCCACAGCTTATAAATCTTCTTCTTACATTAAAATACTGCCACTATACACCTTTTGGGATGATCTATATACCACGGTTTCCTGATAACCTGCACAGTTTATCCATAGTTGTGTGTTCAAGTAGGAGGAGATTTCCACTACAGCCTGTATACACGCCCACATGTGTGCTGTCAATATCATGTGACCTGACCAGTTCAACTGAAACAGGACATTTTCTATCTAGTATAAGAGACAAAAATGAACATGTGCAGCTTTACCACCCTGCTGTGTATTATATGGACTTGCCCAGATTGACAGTGCAGGAGGAAAGAATCTATGCATACAGGATAAAACAGCCTTTTTTACACAATGCTGAGGATTATCCCCTTAAGTTCCACAGTGAGTACAAAAGACATGCTATGCTGCATATACAGACTGATTTTACTGTTGTGGGTTTAGTAACACTTTAATGCACATGGGCATATTTAAATACGATGATCTAAGCTGGATCTTTCTGCCAGGATTATTTACAGGCGTATGGAATTTAGATGCTTATGAGCTAAAACTCCTTCTATCAGATGGAATATTAATTTATTTTGGTCATTGGAATTAATACATGCACAGGCAGAAAGCAAGTCCATAGAGCAATCCCTACAATGCAAAAGTCCATTTAAGCAAATGGTTCACAAGAGGCAACAGTGGTCTCTAAAGCCTCATACACACGGGACGACGATCATCTCAAATCGTATGTTTCATAATGTAACTTGCATACTGACTGCACTACACGATCGTACGACCACAGAAAGAATGTTCAGGTGCATGTAATTAGTATCCGGCCGTTCCTGACTTCTGAGCATGCGTGTTTTGCACAATACAACTTATTGTACCAACTTCTCTGTACACACGATACAACGGTTGTATCACCGCTTGTTGGTACGACCAAGTTTTCTAGTCTGCTCATACAACTCCCCTTGTACGACTGTCATATGTCGGCTGTTCTAATCGTGCATACGAACGATCGATTTCGCATACAACGGTCATTAGTACGAGTTGTATACGATATTCATCCCGTGTGTACGAGGCTTTAGAGTCCATGATCTAGTAATAATCCATAAAGGCAGTAAGTCCAATTTTGTCAGCATCAATCCATGTGAGTCTCTCAGCTCTAAACCCTACCAGGATCCCCGACTGGGCTCCCATCACTCCCCTTCCCCACCCCAAGGGGGTGATCACTCTAGCATAGTAACAGGCTACAATTTGACAGGAAATCCAGGCAGCTTCCCCCAGGGGCTTGGAGTCAGTCCCTATTATATTGGTTGAACTGTAGGGGGCAGTAACCTTGCTGAAAATGGCAGGAAAAGTGTTAACCCCTACAGCTCGGTTACACCCGGCTCACAGGTCAACCTGAAGGCATGGTGCAACATCAAGACATTGTAACATTTTGCAGCTGGCTGGCTCAATTAACATGAGGGCAAAAGCACAGACAGGAAAAGCAAAAACTTACACATGAAAACATGTAAGGATCCTTTCACACATGCGGAGCCCGTTTTGACGGGCTCCGCTTCTCACCATTGATCCCTGCTGAGCCGACAGAGCTCTATTCTCCTCTATGGAGAATCGGATGAGCACGGACCGTCTGTCCGTGCTCATCCGATCCGATCAGCCAGGCGGATGGAAAATAGGGCTTCCATCCGTCTGTTTCTGGCGGATCAGAGCGGATCGGGTGTCAGCGGGAATGTCACCGCTGACATCCGCCGCTCCATAGAGCACAATGGAGCGTCCGTTTGGGTCCGCCTGAAAAACTGACAGGTGGACCCAAACGGACCGTATGTGTGAAAGAGCCCTTAACAGGTATACCTGTCTGCATACATTAATTATGCTTCCTCTAATGACTCAAATTATCACCAAAGTATTGAATTTCACTGCAATCCCCCAATTTTCAACACTATTTCAACAAAATTAAAACTCTGTTTGCTTATCAGCTAGATATGGTCAGAAGTTGAACCACTTGTTTTATAGGGGAATTGGATCCAATGTATGTCGTCCATTAAACTTTCCAAGCATCTTTGGTGAGACAACCTCTGTCTACTCTGTGCATGTAGCATAGTATGATGCTCTCTATGGTCTGTGACGTAGCAGCTCATGGGGGCGTATCTGCCATAAAGCAAACAAGGCGTTTGCTTTGGGTGGCATTTCACAGGGGTGTAGCGCTGCCCCCCAGTCAACCGGCTACACCGTTGTTGTCCAGTTCTGGGAGGGCATTTTTTGACGGTGTACACCAGGCGCAATCTGTAATCGCTGTGTCTTTTGGACACAGCTGATCACTGATTGGGGTAAAGAGTCAATCACAGCGGTTCTTTACCACATGTTGTTTAGTTATGTCCAATCACAGCTGATCATAATCTAAACACAATTGCCAGATATCAGAACTCCTTTCCTCATGCTGTCACAGCGTGAGGAGAGGAGAGAGCCGGTGACCGGCAAGTGTAAAAGGGGACATCTACATTGATAATCAGGGCACTGATTATCAGTGTCCTGATTATTAGTGCAGCTCTAATAGTGCCCATCAGTGGTGCCAGTCAGTGCTGCCTATCAGTGCCAATCAGTATTGCCTATCAGTGCCAATCAGGGCTGCCAATCAGTGCCCATCAGTGCTGCCTATCAGTGCCAATCAGGGCTGCCAAGCAGTGCCCGTCAGTGCTGCCAATCAGTGCTGCCTACCAGTGCCAATCGGTGCTCATCAGTGCTGCCTATCAGTGCCAATCAGTGAAGCCAATCAGTGCCCAACAGTGCTGCCTATGAGTGCCAATCAGTTAAAACTGAAGGTATGGCGCTAAACCTAATTGGAGGGTTTGAATGTCTTACTTAATGATATTAGTAATAAACAGCTTGTATTAATCAAAATACAGTGGCAATAATCTTGAGATATATATGTGCAAAAAAGCGTGCAGAAATATTAAAACCCTACACGTATAATACAAATAAAGTGCTAAACAAATTGGAAGCAGGGGCCTGCTCCAAGGTGATTCTGTATAAAACTGTGCAAATAGTCCAATAAACAGTTCAATGAAGTGTAAACAGTCAATGTGAAAGGCCAAAATGGGAAACCCAGAACACAAATGTCACAGTCCCACAGTGGAATAGCAGATAGCAGTGGTTATTGAATTACTTCCATTGAAGTGATAAGTGAATATGGTTAGAAAATGGTGAGTTAGAGTGAACCCCTTGGTGTGATGCGTCCCCTTCCAGATTAAAGGCTTACCAGAGGTGGGATATATTCAAGCCTGAATATATACATGGACTCTAGGCATCAAGGCAGGGAGGGGAACGTCACAAATCCTAGGTACCTCTGACAGCAGCACACATGATGGTGGGTGGTCTTTCCTCCAGACAGGTACTCTTGAAGTGGTCTCCCAACCTCGAAACCCGGTATCTCTCCAGGATCCACTCAATTCCACAGGGGGTCATCAGCAGCACTCGGTGAGCACAGGAATCCCAAAAAGGCAGTAGTGTAATTAAAGGGGGAACAAAAGGACTCCAAATAGTGTAAAATACCTCTAACACTGAGGTGGAAATTTATTGGTTGTCATAAAATAATGCAGAATAAAAGACGGCAAGAAATTAGGGTACCAATGGTAAAATCAAAGAGCGTAGCAATTTGGGTTCAGCAACATCCGACGCATTTCGTCTCATTAAACGTCATCTGGGGGACTGTATTTTGATTAATACAAGTTGTTTATTACCAACACCATTAAGTAAGACATTCAAACCTTCCAATTAGGTTTAGCGCCATACCTTTAGTTTTAACAATTTATTTATTAGTGATAAGTTTGGTCGCTGAGTGGCAGCTTACTCCTTTGTGTAGCCTAGCGCGGTATTCCTCTTACCATTTCTGAGTGCCAATCAGTGCTGCCTATCAGTACCCATCAGTGCCCATCAGTGCTGCCAATTGGTGCCTCTTCATCAGTGTCCTTCAGTGCCGCCTATCAGTGCAGCTTCATCAGTGCCTCCTCATCCCGCTGAACTCATCCTCTGCTCCATTGATCACATATGTGGCACTTGGACAAATCATGTCTAAGGGTCAGAAGAAGAAGCCACAGCTATTCACTGTGAACGGCTGCAGCTTCCTCATCAGACCCTGAGACAAAAAGGTATACCGTGGCTCGGGTGGGACAAATTTAGATGGGGGGGGGGGCAGTACAAAACCAAAATACACAACTGGGCTCACCATAACTTTTTTGTCTTTCTTGTCACTGGAGATTAGCATACAGTATTTTTAGGGCCAATGAATAAACAAAATAACAAGGGCCTCACAGCGGTTTCATTCCAACCTGCTGCACTGCCATCACTGAAGATTTATATTACAACAGAGCCTGTCGCACTTGTTTAGAATCGCTGTTCCATTTTTGTACCCTAAAGACTTTCAGGCAACACTTGAAAGAAACCTATCCATAGCTGCGTACCTCATAATTAGCCGGAATGCTTTTAGGACAGGCAGATGTGATGTTGTTGGGGAAGATAAAGGTTTTCCTGGCAGAACGCTCCCATTTCAGAGCTGTTTAAGCAGCTCACGTCTGCGTAATTTTGTCTCGCCACAGATTTGCATCAGCGCAGATAACACAGATGGAGAGATAGCACTGCAAGGCCGCTGTCTCTGCCTTGTTGTGCTGAAATAGAGGATACATCTTGGTGATCCTAGAAACAAGTCGGCTTAACTGGGAATGCAGTAATGCAGCAGAGGCAGCTGTCTAGGGCACACACATGGCCGGGGACTGCACAGACAACACAGGTTCTGCTTTATGAAAAGTAAAGCGTATGCGGAACTTTCAGAGCAACTGGTCAGGTTTTATTGTAATAAAGCACAGGGCAGCTTTATGAAAACTGGAATTAAAAATATAGAATGCCTGAATTGTTAAACAGGTTTTACAGTTTCCTTGTGGATTTATCTAAATCCTTCTTCTTGATCATTAAGCAATAACGTTTTTACTTCCTGCAGAATGCAGCTGATCTCACATTATGTTCACTATAACCAACATTCAGAAAAGTTGTTTTTGCACAAGATCCTTGAGGGGCTTCCAAGGCAAAATGGAAAAGCAGACTAAATGTTGATATATTTGTTCAACTGTCTTCTAGTTTGTGGGACATGGAAACTTGGCCGATATCTGACCAAAAGTCCATCAGCTATGTTGAATTATTTCACACCATCATTCTGTTGGGTCACAAATTTGGTGGGTTAAACCAGGATTTCTCACCTTTTTTCGGTCACGGCACCCTCTAAAAGTGTGCAAGGTCTTGGGGCACCCCCCATCTAAAATATAAAAATATAAATGTTGTGTGACGTAATTCATGCAACTACCTTGATGAAATCAACTTCACATCAGAGGTCTCCTCATTCCATTAGAGGGTCCCATATCATATCAGAAGCCTATTTACATAAAAGACTCACTTCAGAGGCCATCCCCATCCCTCTTTGCTGGGACGGGATGGGGACAGGTAAGGAAACCCTGCACAGTCCCGATCTGATAGTCCCGATCTGACAGTCCCGATGCAGTAGCGCTGCAGTGGCAGGAGGGGGAGCTGTAGGGGGGCAGAGAGCACAGCCCACACCTCCAGTTCCTTTCTCGTCTCCTGATTCTGCTTGTTACTTCCCATGTTAAGCTGACAGGAGTATTGATGTTGCTGTCACTACTCCTGTCAGCTTGTAGCAGCAAGACCCTTTTAAGTGGTGCCCCCCCCCCATCTCATATGATACCACAGCTGCCACCCCAACTCTTGTCCTGGCCCTGCATGAGTCCCCTCATCAACACAAACCCTCCCCATCACCACAGAGTCCCCTCATCACAAAGCCCACAATCACACAGCCCCCCAATCACATAGTCTCCTCTTAACATTAGAATCCCTATATTTTAGCTCCAGCAGTATTACAAAGTACGGTAGATGGAGAATGTGTACAGGAGGCAGATTTTCATCTTCTCCAGAATGCTGGGAGTGGCCCTGAATGCTGTCCAGCCTGGATCAGAGTCATGAGTTACCACAGTGTGGGCAAGTCGGACGCCATCACCATAGAAATGAATTACAATGTGTCTTCTGGCACTAGAGCATCATTGGTGGTTGTGGTGCTGACAGCTGGCCCCCCTACAACTGATGATGCTGATCCAGGGCAAACTAGGCCCTGTGCTCACAGCACCCTGGGAGAGACCCAAATGGCACACCAGACACCCTGGTTGAGAAACATTGGATTACGTTAGCAGGGAGGATATTTTAAACACTGAACCAGCACTGGAGGGTAAAAATCTGTAAAGACTGTATGTGTTTAGATACATGAGAATATGTAAATGGCAGATTATATGGCTACTAGTTTTGAACACCTAGCTATCACAACTACACAATATGGCCAAAAGTATTTGAACACCATTCCTAAATGATATGACTTCAGGTGTTTACAGTTTGGAATATGGTTAATGCTACAGCATACAAAGACATTTTAGCTAGCTGTGCTCTTATGACCTTGTGGTAACAGTTTGGGGAAGGCCATTTTCTGTTACATCAGGACTGTCTCCCTGTACACAAAGCCAGCTCCATAAAGACATGGTTTGACCAGTTTGGTGTGGAGGCCTCCACAAAACCCTGACCTCAGCCCTATTGAACACCCTTGGGATGAACAGGAATGGCAGTTACAAGTAAGGTCTTCCAAACCAGCATCAGCACCAGAAGTCACAAATTATCTTCTAACTTAGTGGTCTCCAAACTGTGTCCCTTTCCTTGACTTTATCCATCCCTTGAGGCATTATTCATGGCACTAACACCAACAGAGGAGGGATCATTTATTGCCACTGACACCAACAATGGGGCACTATTCCTCCCACTGACACCAAGTATTACTCCCCTTACTACCAAAGATCTAGCATTTTTTACTACCACAATCCGACCCCTCTAAAGTCTGAAGGACATTAAACTGACCCTTTGTTTAGAAAGTTTGGAGACCCTTGTTCTAGCTGAATGAGGAGAATTTGCCACAGATGCACTCCAAAATCTTCTTTCCAGGAGAGTGGAGTCTGTAGTAGCTGCAATGGGGAAACAACCTCTATATTTTTGCCCATGCTTTTTGGAACTGAATGTCCACCAAGCTCAAATAGGTGTGATGGTCATGTATTCATAAACCTTCAAACCTTTGGCTGTAGAGTATATTTCTTAGTCCATTTATTCAGGTGATTGGCCACTGTCACCAATTTTTTGTATATATATATATATATATATATATATATATATATATACAAAAAAAATGTGACAGTGGCCAGTATATATATATCTCAATCAAGAGTCATATAACAAACACATGCTCTTAGCCATTCTGCATGATTCAGTGTAAAAAATGCTGGAGGTGAAGGTATTGCTCTAGTTGAATATTACAAACCAAAGCATTGTTAATACCCTTCCTGCCCATCCTGAAACCCCTTTAACTAGGCTGTTACATTTAGGGAGCTGGAAGGTCTGTCTAATCATGTGACCACTGTGATTGGCTCTCAGCTCTCATATTGGTCACACGATCGGGAGTCGGTCCTGCCAGTTCCTGATCATTAGCTCAGACCTAAACACACGCTTTGCACAGAAGCCTATGCCATCAATAGACACATATGTGATTACGTGGGTGCCAAAAGGTTAAGGCATCACTAAAGAAGCCCTAGCATTGAGCCATGCCTAGCACCCACCTGACCCACTTCTGGTATAAACGAAACTCTAGGTCCCAGAGGGTCCTCAAAACCTCCAAGAGGGTGCTCAAGTTCCATACCAACCTCAACAGCCAAAAGCATTGAAAGGGTCATTAGTGAATTTAGAAGTACTGTATTTTTTTTCTTTTTACCATAATTAGGTCAAATTTTAAAGTGAACAAAAATGCTTGGGGCAAACTTACTAATGTATTTGAGAAAGGCGCACAAATCTTCCATAGCTCATAGCAACAACTGGTTTGATCCCATATTAAATGAACTATTCTCATTGCCATGGGTGAGATCACATAATTGCTACTTGCATTTTATTTTAACAGGGTCCAATGTATTTTTAGGTCCAGTCTGTTTTTAATAAAAATATAAGGCATAATAAACAAATACTATGAACTTGATATATACCATAATATAATTTTGTAACAAGCTTTACCACCCATTCATAGTGGCTTATTAAAAGCCTAATGTATTTTTTAAGAGGAAATAAATATTGCAATTTAACTTATTGTGAACAGGCACTAAAATTGACCATGCTTATCTTGAGCGTTGCTTCTAATGGGACCCTTGGGATACCATTTACTTCCTTAACAGGGCTGCACAACTACTGTTCTTCAGGGCCCCTGACACTTCAGGATTGAGAGGTCAACAGAATACTTTTTCTTAGGAAGAGAAATCTATGCCATATTTTCATCATATTTTCTATAATGTTTAAATTAAAGTGTTTATAGCCAAAACTTTTTTTTGCGTTTTGGATAGGGAGAGGAAAGGTAAGAACCTTTGTTATTTTTTTATTGTTTGTAGTGAAAAGTCTAATGAGTACCAAGGAACTATGGTCCAAAAATCTTTAATACTGGTGTTAATTCATACAAATAGACATAAAACAGCCAAAGCATTTTAAGTGTTCATAAATAATTCATAAATATCCCACTTGCTCTTCTATAGCTGCTGCTCCTGGGCACTTTCTATAGTTTATTCTCCAAATATTAATTTCTGGTGAATTCACTGTTTTTGAGTAAGTCCCAACTACATACAATATTTGAGCCACAAAGGGGGTGGAGAACTTTGATCCCCCAAAGCCTGTTGGCTCTTTTATGTCTTCTTTTATGAATTAACACCAGTATTAGAGATTTTTTTGGCTCTCAGGAGTGGATTTACTGGAGACAGCTAGACTGTGCACTTTGTAAGTGTTGCAGAGCTTAGTAAATGAGGGAAAGTTCTGCTGACTTCCATCATCCAACCATGTGCAAGCAAAAATGCAGTATTTTTTATGTTCCTTGCATGTGATTGGGTATTCTTTGCAAAGTGACGCTTCGTGTAATTTTCTAAGCTCTGGAGCAACTGCACCTGCAAAGTGAGTTTGCACAGGCTATTTGCCTTTAGTAAATCCAGCCCTTAGTTCCTTGGTCTGGTGCACTCATCAGACCTTTCTATCCAAACTCTGGCTAAGGGGTACCCTGTTTGTGCTGAGAGCAGCTTTGGTGGAGCTATTGTGTCCTGTATGAATGTGAGTGACCTTCTTCAACCATACATTTTTGGTAAGTGAAATCCAGCACCGTAGGCATACATGTTCCATTTTTTTTATTGCTGCTTGTGTCCCCAAAGTGTGACTCCTCTTCTGGTGACCATTGTCAATAGGACAGAAAGTGATGGAAATTCAACATTTTAAAGTTGTAAACAAAACAGAAGGTGAAATCTTTATATGGGGATACTTGTTCCAAACGAGATTTCCACTAACTTTTGAGAGGCTTCTTCTAAATTTGTGTTGCATTTCCAGGACAGGGAGCGACATGCAATCTTTGTGTAATGGGACAGACAGCAAATAACCTATCCCTTACTCTGTTCAAAACTGGAAAAGAAAATTTTGGCTATAGAAACACTTTGCACATAGAAATTCTCCCAATGGCTATGTCACTACCGTCACTTTCTGATTTACAAGATAAAATCTTGACATATCAAGACATATATATATATATATATATATATATATCCGCTCGTGTGAAAGGACCCTTAGTTCTTTTTATAGATTTTCTTATGGATTCAAATCAGGTGATTGGCTGGGCCATTCTAGCAACTTTATTTTCTTTCTTTGAAACCAATTGGGAATTTCCTTGGCTTTGTGTTTGGGATCATTGTCAAGATTTTAAGATATGTATATGTATATGGCAGGCACTGTTTTTGGTCAGTCCCTAGACTTGTGTTGAGAGAGGCAAATAGGGCACAATAGCCAGGGGGTTCACATGTATGTCTAAAAGATTATTTGTATAGAGAATCTATAGTTTTAAAGTAATACAATTAAAAATGTATATACATCAGGTAAAATAAGTATTGAACACATTCTAGGTAAATATATTTCTAAAGGTGCTATTGACATTACATTTTCACCACATGTCGGTAACAACCCATGCAATCCATACATACAAAGAAACCAAAACAAATAGATTCAGGAATTAAGTTATGTGTAATAAAATAGAATGAGGCAGGGAAAAAGTTTTGAATATGGTAACTGAAATTTATTTAATACTTCGTACAAAATTTATTGCTGGTAATGACAGCTTCAAGACGCCTCCTGTATGGAGAAACAAGTCGCATGCATTGCTCAGGTGTGATTTTGGCCCATTCTTCCACACCCACAGTCTTCAAATCCTGAAGGTTGTGTGGGCCTCTTCTATGAACTCTGATATTGAGGCTCCTTTCACATGATGGGCTCCACTGCTCAGCGGGGATCCATTCGTTTATCCCCGCTGAGCCGGCGGATGACAGGACAGTCTCTGCACTCTGACTGACCTGTCCAGCTCCATTCTCCTCTATGGAGGATTGGATGAACACGGACCGTCTGCCCGTGTTCATCCGATCTGATCTGCTAGATGGATGGAAAATAGGGTTTCCACCCTTCTGTGACATCCGTCACTCCATAGAGGACAATGAAGCGTCCGTTCGGGTCTGGCTGAAAAACTGACTGGCGGACCCGAACGATCCGCTCGTTTGAAAGGACCCTTAGTTCTTTTCATAGATTTTCTTTTGGATTCAAGTCAGGTGATTGGCTGGGCCATTCTAGCAACTTTATTTTCTTTCTTTGAAACCAATTGGGAATTTCCTTGGCTTTGTGTTTGGGATCATTGTCTTGCTGAAATGTCCACCCTCATTTCATCTTCATCATCCTGGTAGATGGCAGCAGATTTTTATCCAGAATATCTTGGTACATTTTTCCATCCATCCTTCCTTCCACGATATGAAGTTTGCCAGTACCCTATGCTGAAAAATACCTCCATACCATAATGTTCCCACCTCCAAACCTCACTGTTGATATGGTGTTTTGGAATGATGTGCAGTACCTTTTGAGCTCCAAACATGGTGTGTATTATGGCATCCAAAGAGTTTGTCTCATCTGACCAGACTATATTCTCCCGGTTTTTCACTGGCTTGTCTAAATATTGTGCAGAAAACTTTAAACAAGCTTCAACATGGAGTCTTATGTAGTGAGTGTGCATACAGGCCATGGCGGGTGAGTGCATTACTTATTGTTTTGTTTGGAAAACAATTGTACCTGCTAATATTACCAGGTCTTTCTGAAGGTCTCTACAAGTGATCCTTGGCTCTTGGACAACTCTTTTGATAATTCTTTTCACTCCTCTGTCAGAAATCTTGCAAGCAGCACATGGTCATGGTTGATTTATGGTGAAATGATGTTCTTTCCAATTCCGGATTATGGCCCTAACAGTGCTCACTGGAGCATTCAGAAGTTTAGAAATCATTCTGTAACCAATGCATCAGTATGTTTTGCAACAATAAGCTTGTGAAGGTCTTGAGAGAGCTCTTTGCTTTTACCCATCGTGAGATGTTTCTTTTGTGACACCTTGATAATGAGACACCTTTTTATAGGCCATCAGTTGAGACTGAACTAGCTGATATTAATTTGTACTGACAAGGGGCAGGGTTGCTTTCTAATTACTCATAGATTGCAGCTGGTGTCTTGGCTTTCCATGCCTTTTTGCACTTCCCTTTCTTTATGTGTTCAATACTTTTTCCCAGTGTCATTCCATTTTATTACACATAACTACATTTGTTAACGTATTTGTTTTGGTTTCTTTATATTTATGGATTGCATGGTTTGTTGCCAACATGTGGTGAAAATGTCATGTCAATTGCACCTTTAGAAATATATTTACCTAGAAAAATTATTACCCCTCCGATAAGCACAACCTACATCAATAATATTTAATATAATTGATGTAGGTTTTGCTTATTAGAGGGGCATTCAAAATCCTACTATACACAGCTGTACTATTTATTGACTTAAAGGCTGAGATCCTCCTTTAGCATGTACACTCAGCAATAACCTTCCCCCCACACACACACTGCAAGTTTGTTATCTAGAAAAGTGGTAATGTGTTCAATACTTATTTTACCCGCGGTGTATACAGTATATATATACATATAAAACATTTTTAGTTAGTAGTACTGAGCAGTGTGCCATGCTGTGCTTGTCTATCAATATAAATCTATTAATCAGCTAAAACATGTGAAAATGAAATTTACACAATCAATATTTGGATGAATACTTCAATTATGAGTGTCAGTGAGACTCTAGTGCAGGGATATGCAATTAGCGGACCTCCAGCTGTTGCAAAACTACAACTCCCATCATGCCTCTGCCTCTGGGTGTCATGCTTGTGGCTGTCAGAATCTTGCTATGCCTCATGGGACTTGTAGTTCTGCAACATCTGGAGGTCCACTAATTGCACATCCCTGCTCTAGTGGAAAGATCTCTGCAATCTGATTCCCAACTTCACCCATGTGCTGTGATCATTATTGGGAGCCTCACTCTCCCTGCTGGACTCTTCATTTTGTGCTGCTTTATAGATCATGCAGAAAGAGTTCCTAGCTCTGGAAACTCCCAACATATGGAAAGTCATTGGGGTTGACAGTGCAAAATCTGGTGTAGCTGAGCATGGTAGCCAATCAGCTTCTACCTTAAAAAAAAAGGAAAATGGAAGATGATTGGTTTCCATGCATAGCTGCACAACTCTATATGTGATTCAGACTATCAGTCTTCCCCCATAACCACAGTATTCCCACCCTTTAATTAGGGAATTGTTAAAGGTTTGCGCACATCACAGCCCCTGAGGAACAGAAATGTGCAACCCTGTTTAGTTGGCACCACTCTGTGCTGGGAGATTTCTTCTCAGTCTCCAGTGAACAAAGGGAAACCATCTAAAATGATCATTTATTAGGGATGCTGCTCTCCCGAGGCTGTCTTATTAGGCTGTTTGTAATTTTTATAGAGAGTCAGACCACCAGGCTAATTTTCCAGATTGTGTAACAGTCTCTCTGCAAGCATGGTCACCCTTAGCGCCTCTCTAGCTACCCCAGTCTTATTATGTTGTTAGGGCTGAGAACACAAAGAACGCTCAGGAGTGCAGAACAGAGGGTGCCACCTTGTAAAATATGTGTTTTCGTTAATTGTTTAGGTGTATAAGATTCCTTACGGTAACTACACCAGGAAGCTGACCGCTTGTGTGTCCACCATAGGGCTGCAGAGTGACGTTTGTCCCAAGAAGTGGATGATCACCTCCTCAGCCTGCGACTTACGCCGAGGGTGGAAATTCGACTTCAGCTTCTACGCTGCTGACAGGGAGCAGAATTACACCAGGTAAATTATCTCTTGGAAATTGTATCAAGCAGTTACACAAAAGCCACCACACTTTTGGGCTAGTGCCCCTTAAAGTGCAACTCCAGGCAAGGAAGGGAAGGGTTAGAACCAATGTCAGGCTTTTATTGCCAGACAAAAGTAAAAACTAAGTGTTGGGTACAGATTTTCAATGGGTCAGCTAATTGAATTGACACTGGACACTCTAGTTCTTGTTTAGCACAACTCCACAAAACAGGGACACCTCTCATAATGGGGGGAAAAAACAGCATTGTGAATCTACATATACACAGTATACACAGTCCAATGGAAGTGCCAAAAAGGTTCAAGATTGCAAAGTTTTCAATGATAAAATTGGCAGAAAAAAAATCCAATGTGTTTTGATGGTCAGACAGGTTCC
The DNA here is from genome assembly GCA_018402905.1 of Glandirana rugosa. Lineage (NCBI taxonomy): Eukaryota > Metazoa > Chordata > Amphibia > Anura > Ranidae > Glandirana > Glandirana rugosa. Next base: position 319,182 of record BLSH010267965.1, read on the forward strand.
CCCTTCTTCAGGGTTTAGGAATTTTGACTGAACTTAAATAGAGTCAGGTAAGTTCTGTCCAGGTCTATTTGACAATAGGAGGGGCCTCACATCTGATTTAAATGAAAACCCAAGCCCCATAGGGCCCCTCTGCAGTTGCACAGTCTGCACCAAATGACATATCACGCCTGAAAGGTGTTCTGTTTACATGTCAACTCCACCCAAGTGATATTTCATGCTTGTGTGGATGTTGATATGTTAATTTACATGCTGTATTCTTATGAAACTTGGAGTCTCCAATGGTGATATTGCACCAGAATTGTTAGCTGGGCTCAGCAGCAGCCACCACCATAAGGCTGAATAATGGTGTCGCCCACCCCAGTACATTGATTAACATAGCTCATGTGAATGCAGGTATACCTTTGGGCTTTTTATATTGATATATCCTACTGGAGAACCCTGTGGTATGTTGGGATAGCCAAGGCCCGGAAATTACTAAAAGGCAAAACCCAAAGGCAGATAAATGTTGAATAGTACCAGGCTGTCTCTTGGTTTATTATTTTTGTACATTTTTTCTTATGTTTCTAATGTCTCTTATGACATAAGAAGTGTTGAAGGGTTAGTTCAACTTTGCCATAAATCTGCCTATGCAGGTAAGGGGCACCTGTAGTCAGGGCCACTGATAAGGCAGTACAGCCAGCCCTCCTCTACTGGGCCCAGGCCTCATTAGTTCAAATGGGGGGCCCGGGCACTGGCCAAGCAGAAGGGTGGGTAGTACTGCCTTATTGCTGACACTCATGACTCTTGTGCGGTGCTGCGGCTTCTACTTTTCTTTTCTCCCTCCATCTGTGCTGCAGGGGGATCAGTTCTAGTAGCTGAGCTCCCTGCTGTCTGGGACCCCTGTATGCCCCTTTCCCTGCAGTGCTGCCAGTTCCACTCCTCTCCAGCCGGCAGCTGCTGGGGGCACACAAGATGGTTATTTCAGGATGGTGAGCAGGGGACTCACCATCCTGAATGAACACAGTAAGCAACCCACACCGATCGCTCAGTGTGGGGGTGCAGATATTGCCTCCATTCCACTATTCACTTGAATGGGTCTTGTTCAACGGGGGTATCACTTCTTCCATGGCTGCAAAGGCCTAGCATTGCTGCCATTGCAGTTTAGCAAAAATATAATTTGATATTTTCAGTGGAGGGGCAATGTCAGGTAGACTGTACCGGGTCCCTTGATTTCCATCAGCAACCCTGCCTGGAGTCAGAAACAAACAACTATGCAGCTTTTGCTAAAGTTGGTTAATGTCCTTGCTATAGGTGTAGGTCATTTATGTACTTCCCAAAGCTTGGCTAAACCCCCCCCCCCCCCAGAGTTGGCATCATCCCATCGCAGTTTTGACCAAAGTTAGATAATGCCCTTGCTATTGTGTAGGTCCGTTATGTACTTCCCAAAGCCTGGCTGAAAAACTCCTGTAATGGCATCACCCCATCCTGCCATGTTGATAGGACATTGCTGAGACACCTCGTGTCATCACTGCTTGCCCCCACCATCAAAGGAGCTAGCTCCCTAACCCATACACATTTGTGGTCCACAAACTCCTCCATCACAGCATCGCTGTGACTGGGGAGCGAGAGTGCGTGCAAGGTGGTTTGATTTGGCTGAGGGTGTCTTAGCCACGTCCTAGCAACAAGACAGGATGGGGTGATGCCAACTTTGTTTTCAGCCAGGTTTCAGGAGGTACATATATGGCCTACACCTATTGCAAAGGCATAATTTAACGTTGGTCAAAGATGCACAGTTTGATTTTATCTACAGGTTCCTGCATAGGTAGTTCACTGTTAAAGGTAAACTAAGCCTTTAAAGCTGAAGCTGGGCACCATTTCATTTGATTTTGCATTCATTAAAAATAACATATTTAAAAAAACTAGTGGAAGTATTTGAGTTTTTATTTTATTATCAGCTTCCTGTTATCACCTATGCAGAAGTACTAAGATTGGGAAAGACTGTAGTAACACTATGAGACACTCATAAGGTTCTGCACAGCACAGTGCTGTCGGACTCCTTCTGGTAGCTTCCTGATAGGAGAAAAGAGCAGACTGTTGACCTTATTAATATTCTGATGCTCTTTCACTGCCCAATCACAGACAAGAGAAATTCATTGACCATGCTATATGCAGTCTTACCAGTAAGTATCAACCACAAATTAATTTTAGTTTTCTTGGAGCTTAGCTTTAGGGAAATGAAGTTTCAGCTCACTTACACTCATTTTTATTATATAAAGTGTAGAGAATGGCCACACAGATGCAGTAGCATCACAATCCATATGTCCTGGGGGCTATTGTAATTGAAATGTACCCCTGGGAAGGAGAAGGAGAATCTGCAATAAGGCCTACTCCCCCTGCAGACACTTTGATCATTTCCAGCATGTTGAATTTGGCTGTTTATTTGGCCTCTCCACCAGCACACTGCAACTCTTCTTTCAAGTGGTCTGTCTAAGCTGCATCTTGCTTATTCCCAGGGCTGGATAGACGGCTCGGCTCAGCGCCTCTGTGGTCAGCTCTCTTATGATCCTCGTGCTTGGTATTCTGGTCTTTTCTAGGGAAGAGGCAGGCTTGTCTGTCTAAATGAATTATTATTTTATGGACAGCAATCCTTTATATGGACACACAATTCTTGCAACTGTCCATAATGATTATATCTTCTTATTTCAAATAGTGATTCATTTTAATAATGGTTATTTTTATAAATGCTTAAAGCAACTGTGAAGATGAAAAAGATAGTTATACTTACCTGTGATCATGCTGTTCAAGAACTACAATTGTTGATGGAATCCAACACTTCCAGCTAGCAGCCCCTACATCACCACTTTCTCTGTATTATACATGATTTATATTATGTGTAGCGGTGTCCCCGACCCCTAGAGGCCTAGTGGTGACCTCCAGAGTCAGGGAGAGCTGACGTTCTTCCTTGAAGTGTGAGTTATTGGGCAAGTTGGAAACATGGGCGCCAGTCACTTTTTGAATTCAAGAAAAAGAGATGTATTGTATTTTAAACAGAACTGGTGGAGAGAGGGTTAGGGCCAGAACACCCTTAGACAGATGCAATAGCAATTGGCAGTCTCCGAGACAAAAATAATAGGCAGACAGCTATACCTGTAGAGGGCCTTTAAGCTGGATGCAGTGACTGTATTTGTAGAACTGCTGTCTCCTATGGCAACTGAACTTTCAACAGTCAATAGAGATCTGTACATGTAACTCATGGTAACCCGTTATTGATCTTCTCTCACATCTCACACTATCCTACTGTAGATCTTCACTCACTGAGTTCCTGGTCTCTCACTAGAATTCAATATCCCAATCATCACTGGATCCCTTGAGCTCTTCCACAGTTAACCCGCTGTATAATCCTCAAGCTTCACCCCTGCTAATCTGCTGGGTCCCTTGCTTGGCACTCTGCTGAAGCTTTCCCACTTCTTCACCATCCCGGCTGGTAAAAAGGCTGCTCTGGTACTTCTTCAGACTTCCATACACAGGCCTCTGATAACAGGAATGGTTTTCCCTTGGTGGCAACTGCTTCCCATTTTACCTCTGGCTTTGAGCCTCACTTGCCCCTGGCGACAGGAGTGATTGTCCCTTATGGCAACTGTTTCTCCCTCACCGCTGGCACAGATTTGGTTCCCCGTCTGGCAGAACCACTGCAACTTGGCTGGGCTCCCGGCCTGAAGCCCCAACCCCACGCTTATTCTCTCAAACCTGAATAGGTCTCAGACAACCTAGCAGCCAAGTGCTTCTGGGATAGGCCTCAGGCTTTTGGCCTAGCAACCCAGAGCCTTGTAACACACGTCCACCCAAACAGCCATCCAGGCGGCACAGAAACCCAATCACCTGACTCTTCCTGAATAAATAGGCTCTCCCAGCAGGCCAAGGGGCCAAAGAAAACCCCTGACAATTGGCTGAAACAACCTATCCACTCCTAGTCTGAATGCACTATGCCCTTGTCATTCTAATGGCACAGGCAACAATGCCACCTAGTGACAGAAGTCAGAGGTGCATCAAATCTAGATTTAGGAAAAAGTCAGTGGATCCCCTAACAATTAGCCAGGCTAGCTACCACCTAGAAAACTAAATTTGTTTGCAGCACTGCCTAAGACTAGGGTGCTACGTATGCATTCTTTGTTCTGATATTAACATTTAATGTACAACAGATTTTAAGAGATGGCTATCTAAAGGGACAGCATGGCAGTAATTATCTTCTGTCAAGTGTGAGTCATTATTTTGACCTACTCACAAATAAATTTCAGCTTGAGATGAGTTCTGTAAACCAAATTTTTTTACAACAAAGGAGCAAAGGAGTCAGTGGAAAACGTGCAAGCTGACAGCTTCATCTGCTGGACAAAAAGAATAAGCCTTTTACGTAGAAAATGTTCCTGATTTGCAAGTTCTTACCTGGCTTAGGCTATTGTGATAATATATTGAACACCTTAAAGTGATTGTAAATCTTCGTATTAAAAAAAAATATATATATATGCATGTCATACATACCTGCTCTGTGTCATGGTTTTGCACAGAGCAGCCTCAAACCTACTCTTCTGCAATCCCTCATTGGTGCTTCTGACTCCTCTTCTGTGAATGCCCCCATAGGAAGCCACTTGTGCGGGTTTGATCCTGAGCCTTGCTGCCTTCTTCTCCAGACACAGACAACACAGCTTGGCCCTCCCCCCTGCTAATTTGGCACCGGGTTCGATTGACAGCAGCAGGAGCTGTTGGCTCCTGCTGCTATAAATCTGCCTAGTGAGAAGGGAGAAAGCTCTTAGGCGCAGTGCTGAATCAAGATAGGGTCAGGTAAGTATAAAGGGGGGGGGGGCTGAAAATCATCCAAACAGAGGGTTTTTTTTACCCTACAGTGGTTGTAAACCTCTGATATGAAATATGAAAAAAGCATATTCATCTATAGCGTGTACTGATCTCAATTAAGAGCATTAAGTGTCATTTCTGTCTGCTGCCCCATTCCTCTGCTAACAGGATGAGTCGCTTCTGACAAGATTTCCTGACACCAAGAGAAAAAAAGGTGAAGGGGAGGGAGCTCCAGCTGATTGACAGCGTCAGCTCTGTTCCTGTGTGCTGTGTGAAGGGGGGTGTGTTCCTCCAATCAGTTCTCAGAGGTCTACTTACTGAGTTGTGCAGAGTGTAATTTCGTGTAATTTCATCTCTCCACCCCTTTATTCTGACAGCCCAGAGAAGCTTTATAAATTCTGGACTTGAAGGGCTGTAGAGAAGAGAAGACTACAGATAGACAGGTATAACTTATGTAGGTGGATTTGTTTCATCTCTGTGTATTACATGAGGCCAATCACTGCACTGGGTATATGTAAGGATTTACAACCGCTTTAAAGGGGTTGTAATCCCTAGTTTTTTTAAAATAAAAAGAACAAACATGCCTAGACTTACCAGCAGTCCCAATTATCTTCTTCTGGGGTGCCCTGCCGGCACTCCAGGTACCTCCTCTTCATTGGGTGAAAACGTCAGGCAGAAAGACAGGGCTGAGTGGCTCCAGGTGAGAGCAATGTCTCCTTCAACCTTTCGGTGCAGGTCCAGTCCGCAGTCTGGATACAGATTAAAATTGCAAAAAGGGGTTGACCGCACTCCCAGGTATGAAGCATTGGATAACAAATTTATTGAAGATAAAAGTCCATCAAAGCGACATCAAAAACATCACAGGATATCAATGCAGACATGGCAAAAGATTAACGCATTTCACAAACCACAATTCGCTTAATCATAATCTAACAAACATCGATCAACATGACATTCAAATAGCATGTATACAAATAAGTGACCAATGCTTGATTGAGCCAATCAATTAATCTGAGATTACTACAAATGAACAAACAGGAACCATGAAGATCCACAACACACACATATAATATCAAAATACATATAACAAAAAATGGTAGAAAAAAAAATCTGATTCTGTGAGGATTGAAAAAGTTCCACACAGAAAGAGATAAAATACAGTGATTTGCCAATAGTGAATATATAAATGTTTTTGGAAAATTTTCTGTAAGATGGTGAGAGCATAAAAAGAAGTAAAACAAAATCTATTTTATATAATGGCTTTTGATTCAAATGTTACTACAAACAAACATCAAATTCATATAGAAAAATGCTCAACATTCTATTTCAGCCTTTCTCAACCTTTTCAACACCGAGGAACCCTTGACATAATTCTCCAGTCTCGGGGAACCCCTGCTAAAAATTAAAAATCTACAACTCATGATACATTAGTGCGATGGTCAATAGGAAAAATGCTCCTTACACTTGTGGTCATTGGGAAGAATTACCCCCTTACAGATAGCTAAAAAGATCATTGGGAATTTATTTGAGAGGTAGAAATTGCCTATTGCTCATGGAACCCCTAGCAACCTTTGGAGGAACCTTAGGGTTCCACGGAACCCTGGTTGAGAAACCCTGGTCTATTTAATCATTATAGATCATTATAACCTTTTTAACACCGATTGCTCCCCACCTAGTGGCTAAAACCAGAATGTAAGAGTTGTACCTCTTTGTACTATATGTACACGTGTATCCTCAATATGGGTGAACACCACCACAATCACAGATCATGAAAAACAACCTGATGACAAGCTTACATGAACAATGTCACATCTAATAATACAAATAAATGGTATATCTCCATGGAAACACATATACAAGAAAAATTGTATCCACGAAAGATATAGTACTCAATGGAATATAACTGCATAGAAGCCAGAAAGAATCTCCTAGCGAATATCATCTCAGAGCACAGAACAAGATATGATATTCGCTAGGAGAGTCTTTCTGGCTTCTATGCCATTATATTTTCCAAAAACATTTTCCATTTATATATTCACTAGTGGCAAATCACCGTAGTATTTTATCTCTCTCTCTATGTAGGGCTTTTTCCATCCACATAGAATCAGATTTTATTTTCTACAATTTTTTGTTATATGTATTTTGATGTTATATGTGTGCATTGTGGATCTCTGTGGTTCCTGTTTGTTCATTTGCAGTAATCTCAGATTTAGCCCTGGTTCACACTGACACAATTTGGCATGCGATTTGACATGTCAAATCGCATGCCAAATCAGCGGCAATGACACCGTCCTAATCAGTGTGACGCCGCACGTGCGGCGCTGCACCGATTTCAAAAAGTAGTTCTTGTACTACTTTTTGCGATTTTAGGTTTAATTTCCATAGGCCTCTGTGCAGAAACTCGCACAGATGCCTGTGAAATCGCAGCTGAAATCGGGACTGACATGAGGGAATGAAATGGTGCGAGTTCCGCTGAAAGCGCACCATTTCATTCCCATGCTCAGTGTGAACCGGTTCTAAGGGTCAATTGGCGCAATCAAGCACGGTCACTTACACCTGTATGCATGCTATTTGAATGTCACGTTGATCAATGTTTGTTAGATTAAGCGAATTGTAGTTCGTGAAATGCATTAATCTTTTGCCATGTCTGCATTGATGTCCTGTGATGTTTTTGATGTCGCTTTGATGGACTTTTACCTTCAATAAATATGTTATCCAATTCTTCGTACCTGAGAGTGCAGTCAACCCCTTTTTTGCTCTTTTCCTCTTCATCGGGTGCCCCCTGCGGAAATCCACTTTCCCTGTGGGCTCGTTTTTCGAAGCCTCAAGGTTTTCTACCTTAATAGAATGCATTAAGGTGAAAAACCTTGAGGCTTTACAACCACTTAATGCACGCAATAAGGTAAAAAAACAACCACTTAATATTAATTTCATTGTATTTCTACTGATGATAAAAGGAGAATAAGTGTGGTCCATAACCATACAGGGAAAGGCTGCATTTTTGCTATTATCACCTATAGACACAAGCCTAGATGACCTTCTTGGTTTTTAGCAGGTTCAGCAATTAGCAGGTTTTGCAAAGCCAAGTCATACTTGAAATGGGATTTAAAGCCAGTGTGTCACATACGTATCTGACATGTTTCAGGGAACGGGCGCTCTCCCTTCTTCAGCGTAATTGTGAACCATGGGGACTGCAGTCAGTGTGCTAATATTCTTGGTTTTCAGATCATCAGTTTGCACCTTCAGTGGCAATTAGGGTTGTGGATGTAAGCTCCCAATTTTGGTAAAGAATAAAGTAGACATGTACATTTGAAACATTTGTTCAAATTTCTTCAGTGCTGTATAAACATAAATTGTATTTATGTCACTGCGCTGCATTCAATATTTTATACTGCATTGCTTATTTATCCTGCAATAATTTTCTTGACAAGACACTTAGTGAACTGCTACTGTTACGTCTTGTACCAGCATGAAAGACAGGGGTCATTTCAGAAGGTCAGCCCAAGCACTGGAGAGTTCAAGAGGACACATCTTAACGCTCCTTGCTTTTTATTTCTGTATCGGGGAGAGAAAGCTTGTTTTTCCAGCTTTGAGAGTCTTTCGAATGGAATATTTAATGCAGGATTGATAAAACATTCATGGGCACTTTGCCGCTTTAGAAATGACAAAGTAGAAAGTAGGAAGGAACGTTCATTTAAATTTTGATAGTCCTGCTCGGAATTCGATCACATCTGTGTCTTTCATTAACATTAAACAAAAAAAACAGAGTTTCCTGTAAAATATCCGCCTAATGTGCTCCACGCATCGAATTGCCATTTCAGGATAAAGAGCTTTTGCTAAAAGTTGCAAGCGGTTTATAATTAAAAGAAGATGATGTACTCAATTACCTCAAAGATTTGTTTAGATTTTCCTTCTGCTATGGTTTGCTGACATTAAAGCTAAACTTCGTCTGGAGAAAAAGCTTTTAGCTGAAGGCACGTTTTCCAGATGGATTATGATTATTGTCTTGTTATGGAGCACCATGCATTTCTAGATATATGTTGACCATTATGCCTGATGTGGGGCTAAAGATGAACCTTTCCTCCATGTTTTCCCATTAACTCGTTGGACACCAAGTCTGGATCTCATGAGAGCACTACTCCCGGTTAGGTTGTTCTGGGCTACGCTAGGCACTTGGGGTGGGATCACTGTATTACACATGGGGTACCCTTCTTCTGTGCTGTTTTCCTCAATGCCCTGGGACCAGGCTAAGGCCACTGTGGGGGGGGGGGGGAATCAACCCTAAGGCGGGTCTCTGCTTTTAGAGATGAACGTACACCGTGTACAATTGCACCATAACTGTTCTCCAGTTAACTCTTTGGTCCCTGTAACAATGTACACCTTCTCTATAACTTGCATTTAGGAGGGACACGCTGAGTGAACTGCTGTGCACCCAGCGTGGACTGTATGCCTGCACTAAGCTGTGTACAGGCTGGGCACCTCTGTGGCTGGAACCCACCCCCTTTGCTATGAGAGACAGACCACTCACGGAGAGAGTGCTAACAACTACTCCCTCCTGCAAGAGGCTATCCCAGGCTGCTTGGTAGACTTCCATTACCATGGGTAACCACTTGTATCTGCACACTTCACCAACTGGTACTGATGTCTTTATACCCAAGTATGTACAGTGACCGGAACTATGGACCATGTGTGTTGCTTACTTGTATTACAGCCTTTGAGTAACTTCAGACCAAGCAGGAACAAAATTTCAAAGCTTTACTTAGAAAAATACAAAATTAACATATCAAAGTCCAACATGCAAGAACAAGAATTTTCCTCATCCCTACTCCTAACTCAAGCTGTGTGCTGCCCCAGCATACCTGCTAAGTTAGAGTCCATGTACGAAGAATAGGATCCATTGCTGGCATTTCCCAGTGCTGGAATCTTTGGGGACAAACCCCAGGTCCTGATGACTTTCTACATCATGGCAGTGGCAAGCAACATTCCTCTGCTCCTCTTGAGTGCAGTTCTCTGATCTTCTCCCTTATGAGGTTATCTTGCAGGCTCTGGACCTCTCTGTTCAGGGGCAGGGGGGGGGGGGGTCTCTTTGCTACGGACCACGGTCCCTCTTTTATATAACAAGATCAGTGGGTCGGACCCAAAGATAACCCACCAAAGCCCAAAAACCGAGATAGACATTAACATTTACCTTCCTGGGCAGCGTCTAACTAGCGTAACTTCAACCCGCTTACATGCCCAATAACCATCTTCTGCTGTGCTGATTCTGGCCCCTTGGAAACAGCATCTCTGCTCTACACAAATCAAGCGCCCAACCTGGTCCAGGTACCATCCCCATGAGTAAAGACTGCAAAGGAGAAGGTTCAGAAGTTCTGTATTTGCTGCCACTCGGTCTTGTTTCTTTGAAATGACAGATGGCAGTCACATAATATTGTATATTAGGAGTTGCACACTAAACACATGCTAGTTGTAGCTCAGTCAGTTCCATGAACCATAAAGTCCAAATGAGATATCCAATAGGTAAAGAGAAAGGATCCTGTAGCTCTGCTGTTATATCAGGGGTGATCCTCTCTAGTGAAAGAGAGAAAGCAGAGAAGAACATGAAGAACATGGAAGGCGCAGGTGGGTTAAAATGGAAGATTTTAAAAATGAGTTCCAGGTATGGGTATTTTATACATAATTTGATTGGTCCAGCTTGGACCAATTCAACAATGTATATTCCATTCCTGGCTGATGCCCCTGGAAGCTGGAAATCACTGAAATATAAACTGCTACTTCAGTGGTCTCCACTTGCTTCCGGGTCCCGTGCTGAGCAGCCCACTTCCGGTGTTCAGAATACAGCAGGCCAACTGCTCAGCACAGGACCTAGAAGCAAGTGGAGATCATTGGAGTAGTGGTGTCTACTTCAGCTGCCATGCCTGGAATAAAACAACAATTCTCACTTACTTACTTACTTCAATATGTGTCAATGAGTAGGCACATGATTTTCACAGTGTGATATAGTCCCGAATTTCCCTGCAGCTGTCAAACTGTCATCAGTAATACTGGCACTGCCACACTGGACCCACTGACACGCTGACATGTGTGGCATCCTGGGAGCTGGAGTCTTTCCAGATGAGACTACTTCTTGAACTCCTTGCTCCTGTAAGCTGGCTGAATGGATTTAAACTAAGAGCCGGTTCACACTGAGGCGATCCGACTTCATGCACGACATTGCAGGCGACTTCAGCGCGACTTTGGGCAATTTATAGCGCGACTTACAACACGACTTCATGCCAGGCGACTTTGCTGTGGCCAATCAGAGAAGGGAGGGAGGGGGCTGCC
>BLSH010267968.1:13426-23732 GCA_018402905.1 Glandirana rugosa
CACGCCCCCCCCCCCCCCGACAGAACAGAAAAATAGACACAAATCTAAATGCTCCGCCTTGATGGGAAGTCTTCCACCGACTGCTGTCTCTTCGCTTTAACAGGTGTTATATTGTCAAGGGTGGGGCCACCCAGTGACGTAACCAGGTTACTCCGCACCCTTCTGACGTCACTTGCTGGCCCTTGCCTAGAAAATAACTGTCAAAGTGCACAGAGCACATACAGCGGGAACCCTCCCATCGAGGCGGAGCGTTGACATTATGTACTATTTTTGGGTCCGTCGGGTGCCGTTATTGACCATGAATGTACATTAAGGAACACTTTTTGAACATTTTTGACATAAACGATTGAACAAAACATGTCGCTTGGGTTTTTTACATTTTGACAATTTTTGTGTAAATGGGTACTCATTCACATAGGGAGGCCAGGATCTGGGGGCCCCTTTGTTAAAGAGGCTTCTAGATTCTGATAAGCCCCTGCCCGCAGACCCCAACAACCACAGCCCAGGGTTGCCAGGAAGAGGCCCTTGTCCCCATCAACATGGGGGCAAGGTGCTTTGGGGTGGGGGCGCAGAGCCCCCCCAGCCCAAAGCACCCCCCCATGTTGAGGGCATGTGGCCTGGTACAGTTCAGGAGGGGGGTGCTAGCACGTCCGTTCCTTTTCCTGACCTCCAGGCTGTATGCTCTGATAAGGGCCTGGTATGGACCTGGGGGGGACCCTATGCATTTTTTTTTCAGTCTTTTTTTTTTTTTAATATTCAGCTGTCAACTGCCACATGTGCATGGTATTTACCATAATATTAATTCCTCAAATGCAATGCATTATTGTATAAAATGAAAATAATTCAACATTAGTAATTGTATTTTCTATGTATGAATGTTGCCTGGTCTGTGGTGTACTGGCATGTTGTCCTACATTCAAAACTTGACGACCTGGGTTTGTGTCCCACCGATAGTATAACCTCCTAATAACTAGCATTTAATCAGCAGGCAAAATTATGCAATTTACATAATTTTGGTTGATTACAGAATTTTAAGTCTTCAAATTTTTGCAAAGGTATGTAATTGAAAACATCAAAGAGAAGAAAGCTGCTCCAGGTGAATATGATAACTTCAGAGTGCTGTGTGCTCGTCCGGTCCGTGAGCCCTTATCCGTGAAAATCCAAAACAGCAAGTAGACAGCACCACAGTTACTTCCGAAGATGATGCATTTATTGATCAAAAAGACATACATACATGTCATATCATGTCCAAAGGAAGATACATCACAAGGCACAAGATGATTGATGCGTTTCACGGAAAGTTACATCCGCTTAGTCATAATCCCCAGATTATGACTAAGCGGATGTAACTTTCCGTGAAACACGTCAATCATCTTGTGCCTTGTGATGTATCTTCCTTTGGACATGATATGACATGTATGTATGTCTTTTTGATCAATAAATGCATCATCTTCGGAAGTAACTGTGGTGCTGTCTACTTGCTGTTTTGGATTTTCAAAGGTATGTAATTATCCACTTCATTCAAATTGGCATATATATATATGGCGGTCGGGAGAAGTGGATTTACAGGGGAATAGCCTGCAGCTGCCATTTTTTAGAGCGGGTGGTCGGCTATACGGTGACAATGGCCGATCTGGATCTGTAGCCACTTGGTCATTATCCCAGGCAGCGGGAAGGGACATCCCCACCCTTCCCGCCACCTTCCGCCACCTTCCACCACATCCATCCGGCTCATCCCCTGGCTGTGTAAAGTCCCGATAGAAGTCAGAATTGGCTCAGATTGGGACTCCTTTGTGTATTCCCGGGAGCAATGTCACTTCCAGTTTACTGGGCGGCCAATGGTGCAGATTTTTAAAAAATGACAGTATTCAAATTCGCCGTTTTTGTCGATCTGAATACTTTGAAGAGCAAAGGAGGGATTTTAGACCCCCGATCCCTCCATAAAGAGCACCTGTCACCACCTATTACTATCACAAGGGATGTTTACATTTCTTGTGACAGCAATAAAAGTGATCCGATTTTGGGGGGCGTGTCCGGGACGCTGAGGCAGATGGCCGCTTAACTCTACAGCTCCGCCAAATCAAAGCCCTTTCATCAGCTTCACTGAGAGGAATCATGAGCAAAACGGGGAAAAAGGACCGTGACCAATCCGCCAACCGATCACGCTCACCCCGCCACCCGGACACTCAACTCAGCGCGAACGTTCCGGCTATGTTTCGATCGCGGCCTAGCTCTCGGGAGGCCGCCAGGGACGCCGGGACCTCAAGTGCTGGAGCGGGCGGAGGTAGGAGCCCCAGTCGCAGCCCAACTTCGCAGGATCTCCCTAGAGACTCCTCCCCTGGTCGGGCCCTATGCCTGGATGACCTCCACGCAGTGGCAGCGGACATTAAAAGCACGCTGGCCGCCGCAATTGCGGATCTAAAAATGAACCTGCAGTCCATGGCGGTTAGGGTGGAAGAACTGGAAGACACCGTGGAAAGACACGAGGTGGCCGTTCGGGACAACGAACGATTGGTGGCCGCACATACGATCCAAATCAGAGAACTGCAAAGAGGATTGGAAGATGTAGAAAACAGGAACCGAAGACATAACATTAGAATACGAGGACTCCCAGAAACGATCGATTCAGACCATCTAGTGGAAGCAGTCACTGGCATATTCAACGATCTACTAGGCAGACCTCCAGACACGAGGGTGGAGTTCGACCACCTGCACAGGGCACTGCGTCCCAGAGGAAGGGACACAGACCTACCAAGAGATGCGATAGGCTGCCTGACAAAATACAGGCTCAAGGAAGAAATTTTAAGAAATGCTAGACTCAGGGGCCTTATCCTATACCGTGGACAGGAGATCAAGTTATTTCAGGACCTATCTCCAACTACTTTGAATAAGCGCAGGGCACTTAAACCCATGTTGGAGGTGCTGAGAGAACATAACTGCTCCTACCGTTGGAAATTCCCATTTTGCCTAAAGGCTACCTCGGGGGGCAGAACAGCTCACCTGCGGTACCCAGATGACGCATTTGACTTCTGCCGTGCCCTGGGAATCCCACACGTAGAGATCCAAGATTGGCAGGAGGCACCTCTTTTCCCAACAAACCAACATGAGGAACCCATGGAGGCCCAAAATGGAGATTACTTTCATATGCAGAGAAGACGCCGCCACTCCCCAAGTAGCATGCCCCTACCAGCGAACAGGCGCTCAGCAGGAGAAGTTAGCCTCCCGTCGTCTCCTGCACACCGAAGACCCAGGAGGGATTGACAAACCCCTTAGCCTCAATCTCCACCACATTCCGAAACTCGGATAAACTGGATGATCAATGGCAATTGCATGTCTCCACAGGACTGGTTGAGTTGTTCTGAACACCCTTGTCACAAAGCTCCTGTGGTTCCTTGGTACCCTTCTGTTGTTTTTCCCCTACGGACCAGTCAGCATAACTCATTCATTCGGACCCACTCAGGCTTCGTAACTGTGATGAGCCGGGAGTACATAGGACCCACACTTTCAGAATGGTTCTGGCCCCCCTGAGTCAGTAAACGTCCCCTTACCTCATCAGCCTACTGGGAGGCTTGGACTGCTGGAGAAACCCGATTCCAACCTGGGCCCTTCTACCTGCACAAGGGGAGTCCCTGCCCGCCCCATTAAAGTGGTTTGGGGCCTACCCTCTCAATTAACATTATTGACGATCAAACCAGCTAACCCTTGAGCAGAAGGACCCAGCAACTTAGTCTTTATATGGGTAAGGGCTCCTCTCCCAACGTAGCCTCACCCCTGGTTTCGCCTTTTTTGTTATAAGTTCTTTTCCACTGTTCAGTTTTTATGGGCTAAAGTTTCCTAGCTCAAGGACATGTGGGGTTCGGCCCCTCCCAGGCCAATCCCCCCCAGGCAGAATTCTCCTTTGGGGACAGAACTGTACGAACTTTCTTTACGATAATTCACGTGACTTCCCTGGGAGTCAGAGATTAGAGATTAACATCTTCTCTGTTGCAGGTATTCAGTAATAGCAGAGGAGGCAGGGGATGTAGAGTCTCTCTTCCAGGCTAGTTCTGATAAGATGGCACGGCCGCCCATAACGGTAAACCAGGCGATTCTATTCCCCCTGCAGGGAGGAGCAATCCACTGCCGCAAAATTTATACCACATCCAACAAAGCTCTGGGCAGTTTGGTTTTTCCGATCACATAGGTCCACTCAGTGGGAGACCGCCGTAGGGTATCCTTTTAGCCTGGCAGGGAGAAGCCTCAAGTAGGTATCTTATCCCCGGCCTTACCCTTAATTCTAGTTTGTGTAAGCTGGCTATTACCTAGTCAGGTTTTGTTTGCTTGTTATGCTAACCTAGTTACGTTTAATTGGCTCTTAATCTACACTGTATATCTTAAATGAGCCTCTATGGTTAGGTTCCATCACCAATTACAGTTCCGCCACTTTGTCCAACCTTTCCACTCCCTTAGGCTTTAGTAAGTATGCTGGCAGCAAGGTACCAGCCTTGAGCTCACTCCCACTCGAGCCTACAGCTCCCCTGCGCTCACCAAACCTCACTCACAGTTTACCCCTTCCACACACTCCGCCAGAATCCCCCAGACAGTATACCCTAACCTGGCCCCCCAGGACCGGTCTCCTCACTCACGTTGTATCCCCTCTTAGCCACATAAGAGATGCAATAACCTCTCTATTCCACCCCAGTAGGTTTAACAGGGTATTTGGTTGGCGACAGCCCCCTCTGTTATACTCACCGTAGACCACTACGTGGGTTGCTTAGCTGTCTTCTCACATCCCGAACCATCTTACAGCAGCACAGAGTGATCTCTGGTGCTGCACACAGACCGACACAAAAACTCGTCAGGGCAGCTGGTCTTCCCTGCCGGCCGGTCACATACACCCTCAGCGGATCCGTTTCCCCTACCACCCCTTCGTCCCCTTACCCCCCCCAGAACCTCTCTCTCAATTCGCGCCGGAACCCCACAGCCCCTAACCCTAGCCCAGACGGTCACACTCACTAACCCGTTCATACACAGATCCCAGAATGAGGGACCCGGGTACGACTCCCCGCCTTTCTAAATTGAACATCATTTCATTAAACGTTAGAGGCCTGAATACTCCCGAGAAACGCTCCCAACTTTTGCTATTTCTTCGAAAACACAAAGCAGACGTAGTTCTCCTTCAGGAGACCCACTTAAAAAAAAACAACATTCCTAAACTCATAAACAAAGACTACCCAAATGTATACCACACACCTAACGCCCTGGCCAAAACTAAAGGGGTCTCTATTTTAATAGCCAGACATACGCACTTAAATATCACAGACACCGTAATAGATGAGAACGCCACATACATATTCCTCAAAGGAAATATTCTGAACAGACCTATCACTATAGCAAACGACTACAGTCATAATACAGCACAAGTTAGCTTCTTTCGAGACATGACCACTACGCTCTCTTCTTTCCAGGAGGGAATCCTTATCTTGGGAGGAGACCTGAATGTTGCTCTTAACCCATTGGAAGATACTTCCAATGGCACGTCAACGCTCCCCTATAAGGCCCTCAAGCAAATCAAAACACAACTACAGACATTGTTACTCCACGACACCTGGCGAGCACTACATCACAACGCTAAGGACTATACCTTTTACTCCTCCCCTCACAAAAAGTATACCCGAATTGATTATCTATTCATATCTCAGAGCGATCTTCCCTTTCTTAAAGCAGCCACCATAGAGCCTTCATTCCTATCGGACCATAACCCGATTACAGCTTCCTTCACCTTCCCCGAGTGCACCCAATCGTTTGTTCCATGGAAACTAGATCCCTCCTTATTAATAGACCCAGCAAACCTCTCTAGCCTCCTTAAAACCCTCAAAGAATACTTTGTTATGAACGACATCGCAGATACCTCACATCTTTCCCAATGGGAAGCCCACAAGTGTGTTATAAGGGGGGAACTCATCCGTATGGCCGCTATTCATAAGAAGGTCCAACAGGCGCAGATGGACACCCTCTTGAAACAAATACACTCCTTAGAACGCTCCCACAAGCTCACCCATGCCCATAGAACCTGGTCGAAATTACAATCAGCCCGCGCACAACTAAAAGAGGTTTTGGATAAGAGAATCAGACGCAATGCCACACTCTCACATAAGCTCTTTTATGAGCACAGTAATAAGGCAGGCAAATTTCTTGCCAGAGCCTTCAAAAATAAAAAGGCACAACGCACGATCCACAAAATCCGCACCTCGGAAGGGAAGATAATCACAAACAATAAAGACATAGCCAACCACTTTGTGGAATACTATACTAAACTCTACAACCTTCCGCCAGAACAAAACCCCTATCCAGGTCAGGACACCCGCGAGGAAGCCATACGGGAGTTCCTCAATCAGTATAGCCCTACCCCCATTTCCGACCAAACTGCAAATGACATCAACGGTCCAATTACTGCCAAGGAATTCGAGACAGTAATAACCCAAATGAAAGCGGGCAAAAGCCCTGGCCCTGACGGTCTCTGTCTCTCATGTTATAAAACCTTCACAAAAGAGTTGTCAAATCCCTTCCTTCGAGCGTTCAACCTACTATCCCAACCGCTCAGCCCCCCTATTAGCCTACTTGAAGCGCATATCTATGTTATCCCCAAGCCAGGGAAGGACCATGAGTCGGCATCCAATTACAGACCGATATCCCTTTTAAATATTGATATTAACATTTTTGCCAAAATCTTAGCCAATCGTATCCTCCCATTTCTACCGTCCCTTATTTCTAAAGATCAAGTGGGCTTTGTCCCTGGCAGGGAAGCAAGGGATAATACCCTGAAAACTATTCATATCCACCACTGGCTTTCCAGCACCAAAACCCCCGGATTCTTCCTATCCCTAGACGCTGAGAAGGCGTTCGACAGGCTAGCCTGGGACTACCTATCCGCAACACTTCACCGGATCGGCTTTAAAGACCAGTTAATACGATTTATAATGGCCTTATACTCAAACCCTAGGGCAAGAGTGCGTGTCAACAGCAGCCTGTCGAACGCCTTCTCAATCAAAAATGGTACACGTCAGGGGTGCCCTCTATCTCCTCTCCTCTTCATCATCACTTTGGAACCCTTCCTGCGGAAAATACAGCAAAACCCCGACATTAAAGGAGTATCCATTAAAGATAGACAATTTAAGTTAGTGGCCTACGCTGACGATATTCTCCTTTTCCTTACACACCCCCACGTCTCCCTCCCGAACCTACTTAATGAACTCCAGGCCTTTCAATTTATTTCCCACTTCAAAATTAATTACAGCAAATCTCATGCCCTCAACATCACTCTCCCGGAGACACAATATAGAAATTGCAAAGATAACTTTCCCTTCAAATGGAAAACTGACTCCATAACCTACCTGGGCACCCAAATTCCTTCTAAGCTATCACAGTTATATGAGAAAAACCATCTTCCGCTCTTGAAAGCGATTGCAGAAGATTTGAGGCACTGGGATAGGGCCCACTTTTCGTGGTTTGGAAGAATCGCCATCCTAAAAATGAACGTCCTCCCCCGCTTATTGTATCTATTACAAACACTCCCTATAGCACTCCCACAAACTTTCTTTCAAACCTTAAAGTCCAAAAGCACGGAGTTTCTTTGGGCGCACAAACGAGCTAGAATTAAATTCTCCCAACTCTCGAAATCCAAACCGAAAGGCGGCACAGGCCTTCCAAATATCCAAATGTATTACTGGGCCTGTCATCTGCAACGTATTGTTGACTGGCACGTCAACTCCCTGACTAAAGACTGGGTCTCCATGGAAAATACATTCTCCACGATCCCCACCAATCACCTTCCGTGAATTGCTTATAAGCATGTACCAAAAGAAGTGTCAATCCATCCCCTGATAGCCCCCAAACTAAAATGCTTCAATTTGCTGCAACGTAAATTCAACCTGTCCAAGACCACTGGACCACTTACCCCACTATTCCACAACCCCGACTTCCCTCCAGGAGCTATCCCACCTCCCCCACAGTGCGACAAGCCGTATACAGGCATACGCTTACACCACATTTCCAAGGACGGTAACCTCCTTCCAAGGGAACAACTGAACAATACCTTACCTCCTGGAAGGCAAGTGGACCCCTTCGGTTACTTGCAAATCAAGCATTTTTTCAAGAGCATCCAACACTCTGTGAACGTGTCCAGTGACCTCTCGGCCTTTGAACAGCTATGCCTCTCCAACTCGCCACAACGCCATGTCATATCGGCGATTCATAACATGTTATGGGACACCACCAAAGCCGATGAAGGACCGGCATGCAAGGCGTGGGCCCAAGATCTCCAACTAAGTCTCTCGGACAAGGATTGGGAAGCCATTCACACCCTGGCACACAAAGGCTCCATTAACGTTTCCATACAGGAGACTAATTATAAATTAGTGACAAGATGGTACCGTACTCCCTCGTTACTCCACAAGTTTAATAAAAATTTACCTGACACTTGCTGGAGATGCTCCAATTCCCCAGGAGACTTGTTGCACATCTGGTGGGCATGCCCACGCATACAACCATTATGGAAAATGGTCCACGACCACATCAAACACATAACCACTTACGACCTGGACTTCGCCCCGTCACAATTCCTACTTCATTATCAACCCATTATAACACACAACTACCAGAAATCCCTAACTCTAATGATGGTCAATGCTGCGAAATCTTGTATCCCGAGATTGTGGGGTACTATTGACACCCTCTCGCTGAAGACCTGGTTTACCCGCATTAACAAAATCGCAGAAATGGAGGAACTCATCGCGATCGCTCATAACATCCCACACAAATTCTACAAGAAATGGGCACCCTGGCTACAATATAAAACCACACCAGACTACATCTCAAACTTCGAACATCCCTGTCACTAAAACATCGCCCGCGATCCCCCCAGCAAGAATCCAAATCATGCAATGCTTTATTGCCTCCCAGAAATGATACTGTCTCAGACTTTTCAAACATGATCCCTCCCCCCATAAGCATAGGACTCAAAAGGATGCTTTATACCATTCCCACCCACTCGGAAATTCGTATAGGTCTCATCTAGAAATGAACCCCCATCTGTTCAAGGTGGCCGTCAAGCCCCACTATTCCGGAAGAAGTCTGTCTTAAACCCCCCAATATTCTTATCGCCCCCTCACCCCCATATCCCCTTTCTTTTACTCAACCCCATCATTAGCACTTCCCTCCCTACATACTTTCCCCCCTTATCTCCGCTGAGGGTAGGTGTGCTGGTTCACACCTTCCCGTTAAACTCTGTCAAGAGTCAGCGTTTCCCTGTACTCTCAGATAGATCTCCAATGCACACAAGGCTTACTAGCACCTGCATAGGCCCTAGTTTGTATACCGTTTAGCTTGGCCATGAATAGAATTGTTAAACTATATGCCGTACACTACTGTTTGGCTCTCAACCTTGTTGTACCATTATATGTATGATGCTGCACCTCTCTTAAGGTCATTTGGTCCCTAAACCCCATGTAGAGCACATGTTTGTTATCTTCCTACCATACTGTATTTTGTATACGTCATGATTGTCTCTTGCCAGAAGTGTACAATTGTAAACATTCAATAAAATCTCTTTAGGAAAAAAAAGTGATCCGATTTTTTTTTCCCCGTCCCCGTGAGCTTGAGCAGCAAAGAAACGTAAGTCAAATCTAAACAGTGTTCAAATCACACATGTGAGGTATTGCTGCGATCGTCAGAGTGTGAAAAATAATTCTAGCACCAGACCTCCTCTGTACTTCTAACCTGATAACCATTCAAAAATTTTAAAGCGTCGCCCATGGAGATTTTTAAGTACCATCATTTGTCCCCATTCCACGAGTGTGCGCAATTTTCAACCGTAACATATTTGGTATCTATTTACTTGAAATAACATCCTCTTTCCCAATATACAAAAACATGGGCTAACTATTTTTTAATTGAAAAAAGTATATTTTTTCCAAAAAAAATTGCGTTTGAAAGACTGCTGTGCAAATACTGTGTGACAAAAAATATTATAATGACTGCCATTTTATTCTCTAGTCTTTGCTAAAAAAAAAAATCTATACAATGTTTGGGAGTTCTAAGTAATTTTCTAGTAAAAAATACTGATTTTAACTTGTAAACAACACGTGTAAAAAAGTGCTCCCCAGTCCCCCCACTGTCCCTGCTCCAATCATATCTCTGTCACCCCCAGTCCCCCCACTGTCCCTGGTCCCATCATATCTCTGTCACCCCCTGTCCCCCCACTGTCCCTGGTCCCATCATATCTCTGTCACTCCCAGTGTCCTTGGTCCCATCATATCTCTGTCACCCC
>BLSH010268020.1:16565-32445 GCA_018402905.1 Glandirana rugosa
AAACATTTATAAAAACGATGTTACATTTTTATCACTCACATGTGGTCACATCTAATATATATATATATATATATATATATATATATATATATATATGTGTATGTGTCATGGAGTGTTTTCATTCATGTGGGGAGTGTAAAAACATTTATAAAATGAAATAGAAAATTGGTGTTGTCATGGACCGTGCTTTTGGGGGAATGACAGGTCCGGTAAAAAGTCGAAAGTCGCGATAGTGTGAAACTTACTGTTAATGATTCAGTACGTTGTGCCATGGGTATACTTTAAACGCAGGAAAAAAAGTGTGTTTATCTCGAAAGAAAACCACCATAAATTAGTGATCCTCCCTATTTGTGTGAAAAAAAGGACGCAAATTTCATATGGGTACCGTGTTGCATGACTTAGTAATTGTCATTCAAAGTGTGATAGCGCTGAAAGCTGAAAAATGGCCTGGACAGTAAGGGGGTTTTCGTGCCAGGTACTGTTGTGGTTAAAAGATAAAGTAAAATATTTACAAAAATGTGAGGGGTGTACTTACTTTTGTGAGGTACTGTGTATGTGTATATATATATATATATATATATATATATATATATATATATAATCTACACTGGTGTACACTCACTATTTTTACATTGTAGCAAAAATATTTACAAAAATGTGAGGGGTGTACTCATTTTTGTGATATACATATATATACAGTTTCTCACAAAAGTGAGTACACGCCTCACATTTTTGTAAAATAACACTGAAGAAATGGTACTTTGCTACAATGTAAAGTAGTAAGTGTACAGCTTGTATAACAGTGTAAATTTGCTGTCCCCTCAAAGTAACTCAACACACAGCCATTACTGTCTAAACTGCTAGCAACAAAAGTGAGTACACCCCTAAGTGAAAATCTCCAAATTGGGCCCAAAGTGTCAATATTTTGTGTGACCACCATTATTTTCCAGCACTGCCTTAACCCTCTTGGACATGGAGTTCAACAGAGCTTCACTGGTTGCCACTGGAGTCCTCTTCCACTCCTCCATGATGATATCATGGAGCTGGTGGATGTTAGAGACCTTCCTTTTGAGGATGCCCCACAGATGCTCAATAGAGTTTAGGTCTGGAGACATGCTTGGTCAGTCCATAACCTTTACCCTCTGCTTCTTTAGCAAGGCAGTGGTCATCTTGAAGGTGTGTTTGGGGTCATTATCATGTTGGAATACTGCCCTGCGGCCCAGGCTTCAAAGGAAGGGGATCATGCTCTGCTTCAATATGTTGCAGCACAGGTTGGCATTCACGGTTCCCTCAATGAACTGTAGTGCCATAGTGCCGGCAGCACTCATGCAGCCCCCGACCATGACACTCCCACCACCATGCTTGACTGTAGGCAAGACACTCTTGTCTTTGTACTCCTCACCTGGTTGCTGCCACACACGCTTGACACCATCTGAACTAAATAAGTTTATCTTGGTCTCATCAGACCAGAGGACATGGTTCCAGTAATTCATGTCCTTAGTCTGCTTGTCTTCAGCAAACTGCAGGTATTCTTGTGCATCATCTTTAGAAGTGGCTTCCTCCTGGGACGACAGCCAACCAGACCAATTTGATGCAGTGTGCAGCTTATGGTCTGAGCACTGACAGGCTGACCCCCACCCCTTCAACCTCTGCAGCAATGCTGGCAGCACTCATATGTCTATTTCCCAAAGACAACCTCTGGATATGATGCTAAGCACGTGCACTCAACTTCTCTGGTTGACCATGGCGAGGTCTGTTCTGAGTGGAACCTGTACTGTTAAACCACTGTATGGTCTTTCAGGGTCTTGGCACTCTTCTTATAGCCTAGGTCATCTTTATGTAGAGCAACAATTCTTTTTTTCAGATCCACAGAGAGTTCTTTGCCATGAGGTGCCATGTTAAACTTTCAGTGACCAGTATGAGAGAGTGAGTGCGATAGCACCAAATTTAACACACCTGCTCCCCATTCACACCTGAGACCTTGTAACACTAACGAATCACATGGCACCAGGGAGGGAAAATGGTTAATTGGGCCCAATTAGGACATTTTCAATTAGGGGTGTACTCACTTTTTTGCCAGCAGTTTAGACATTAATGGCTGTGTGTTGAGTTATTTTGAGGGAACAGCAAATTTACACTGTTATACACTCACTACTTTACATTTTTGCAAAGTGTCATTTCTTCAGTGTTGTCAATTGAAAAGATATAATACAATATTTACAAAAATGTGAGGGGTGTACTCACTTTTGTGAGATACTGTATATATGTGTATATATAACTAACCATTTTCCGAAATTCGAATAGAATGAATACAAATATAAAAGATTAGAATAGAATAGAAAATAATACAGTAGAAAATACTATATATTTATCCATTTTCCGAAATTCAAATTTCGTATAGAATGAATTCAAACTTGAATTTTAATAGAAAAGTTTAGAATATAAGAGAAAAGAATAGAATAGAAAATAAGAGAATACTGTAAAATAGAAAGAACAGAATAGAAAAAATGATTTTTGATTGCAGTTTCATTTTTCTGAATTCAGTAGAATTTTTTCGAATGCAGTAGAATTTTTAGAATGTGGTAGATTTTTTTTTTCAAATGCAGGTGATTTTTATGAATGTCTGATTGAATTTTATTGGATTTGGTTGAATTTGTGGAATTCGAATACAAAACTAAGTGAATCCCAAAAATGAATGTAATGAATGCTACAAATTTAACTAAACAAATTTAGCTAAATAACAAAACTATTTTTTTCATCCTGCACATGTCTAGGGGATATAGGAGCATTGAGGCCGTTCAACTGGGACTTTGTGAGATTGGGGAGTACTAGGCCATCTAGGTGTGTGGGCTGCATCTTGATCTACCGAATCTTTGGAGTATAAATCGGTATAATAATTTTCTAGAATTGTAGATATTTCTTGTGGGGACTGCGTGAGTTGGCCTGTGCTGTCTTTAGGTGCCAAGATATGCATTGGTTTATAAGAACCTTTGGTGAGCCAGAAAAGTCGTTTGCCAGGTTTGTTGCCAAATTTATGAAGTTGAAGGACCGTTTGGCCTTGTGCCAAGCAGCTTTGTGTTGTAACGAATCAGAGTTGGCTAAATTTCATCAAGCTTATCGGAGGGCTTCACTAGCTCTGTTTGTATTGTTGTGATGAGGCTTTCTTAAAGAGGAAGTGTAGGCTGTAATTTTGCCTCGAAGAAGCTATGCCTGCTTCCCAGAATAAAATAGGATCACTCGAATGCTCTTGGTTAAAATATACATAATATGGCTAGGCATGGTATTAGTATGTAGGGAGGCCTCATTGTGTGCTAAGTAAGTGGGAATAAGCCTTCTCTGCAGCCTATTAATACACATTTCCTTTTCTATGTCTCAGCAGATCCCCTGCAGCCTATTAGTACCTATTTTACTTTCTATGGCTTAGCAGATCTCCTGCAGCCTTTTAGCACATATTTCCACTTCTGTTTTTCAGAAGAACCCCTGCAGCCTATTAGCACCTATTTCTATGCCTCAGCAGATCCCCTTCAGCCTATTAGCACTAATTTCCTCTTGCTATGTCTCAGCAGATCTGCTGTAGCCTATTAGTACACATTGCTCTTTCTTTATCTCAACAGATCTCTTGCAGCCTATTTGCACCTGTTGACCATCCCTTGCTGAGTGCTTGTTGTTTTCTTCTCTCCCCCTCTTTTTCTCTTTCTTTTCCCCTTTTTCTGTTCCATTTCTTTTTCTCTTCTTCACATGATTCTATGTGTTGCTATAAAAAGCTATATGATAGCTGTTGTATTATTTATATGCCCAGTGACCCAGTGTCGCTTATCAGAGGCTGTATATGTGTGTATATATTTTTGTATATGTGTGTGTGTGTGTATATATATATATATATATATATATATATATATATATATATATAGAGTTTGAGAACAGGTCAGTATTGGTCCTCATGGTGTTCAACACTTTGCTTTTAAAATCACTGGTCTTTAGCATCAGCTTGGCTGTATATGTACTGTATATAAATGTTTTTTCCTATTGTTTTGAATATGTTGTTGCTACTATACGATGATTTTTTTTTATAACGTATTTTATTTTATTTTGATAATATGATATTACAAAAGCAGATAGAAGATACTGTATCTTAAAAGGGATACAGAGACAGATTCGGGTTTACAATCATCTGGCGGAAAGAAAGTAAAAAACATATAATTTAAAACCTGCTGTCGTTTTTGTGTAGAAGGAAGCTTGGGTGGATAATAGAGACTGTAATGTCAAAACTATTTAGAACAGTGCCAGAGAAAAATTACATTTGCGAAGGAAAAATTGTAATTTATTATCGCGGCTGTAATGTACATAGTTAGTCAGGTTCAAAAAAGACACAAGTCCATCTACACATAGTTCAACCAAAAAAAATAGAAAAATTATATAACCATACAATCCCATATGCAATCCTACACCCACAGTTGATCCAGAGGAAGGCAAAAAACCCCAGCAAAGCATGATCCAATCTGCTATAGCGGGGGAAAAAATTCCTTCCTGATCCCCCGAGAGGCAATTGGATTCACCCTGGATTAACTTAACCTAAAAATGTTAGTACCCAGTTATATTATTTACATTCTAGGCTTTTTTTAAGCAATCTACCGTGCTGGCCAAAACCACCTCTGGAGGGAGTCTATTCCACATTTTCACAGCTCTAATTGTGAAGCAAGCTTTCCGTATTTGAAGATGAAATCTTTTTTCCTCTAGACGTAAAGAGTGCCCCCTTGTCCTTTTGTGATGACCTTAAAGTAAATAACTCAACACCAAGTTCACTATATGGACCACTTATGTATTTGAACATGCTGATCATATCCCCCCTTAATCTCCTCTTCTCAAGAGAGAATAAATTCAGTTCCTCTAATCTATCCTCATAGCTGAGCTCCTCCATGCCTCTTATTAGTTTGGTTGCCCTTCTCTGCACTTTCTCCAGTTCCCCGATATCCTTTTTGAGTACTGGTGCCCAAAACGGAACTGCATATTCCAGATGAGGTCTTACTAATGATTTGTACAGGGGCAAAATGATGAAGAGTTTTGCTTGCTTTGGAAATCGCAGCTTGGCATTGCATGCCATTATTAACCACTTCAGCCCCGGAAGGATTTCCCATGTTAGGACCAGAGCACTTTTTGCAATTCGGCACTGCGTCGCTTTAACTGAAATTTGCGCGACCGTGCGACGTTGTACCCAAACAAAATTTGCATCCTTTTTTCCCCACAAATAGAGCTTTCTTCTGGTGGTATCTGATCACCTCTGCATCATTTCTGATCACCGCTATAAACGAAAAAAGTGCGACAATTTTGCAAAAAAAAAAAACAAAACAATATTTCTTACTTTTTACTAAAATACAAATCCAGAAAAAATATATAAAAAACAAATTTATTCATCGGTTCTGGCCGATTTATTTTCTTCCTCATATTTTTGGTTAAAAAAAAAAAATCTGCGTTTATTGATTGGTTGGCGCAAAAGTTGCCGCGTTTACAAACCATGAGAATTAATTTCTGGCATTTTTTTACAATTTTTTTTTTTACTAGTAATGGCAGCGATTTGCAATTTTTATTGGGACTGCGATATTGGGGCAGACATGTCGGACATTTTTGACACTTTTTTGGGACCAATGACATTTGTACAGCGATCAGAAATTTAAATATCCACTGATTACTGTGTAAATGTCATTGGCAGTGAAGGGGTTACCCTGCAGGGGGGATCTAGGGGTTAACTGTGTTCCCTGTGTGTGTTCTAACTGTGAGAGGGCTGGGCTGTCAAGGGCACCAGAGATCTAACTGATCCCGGTGACATGGATCAGTAGATCTCTTAGATGCCGCCTGTCAAAACGGGGAACCGCCGTGTTTACATCGGCAGTTCCCCACTCTTTCCCTCTGGCAGCTCATCGCGGCTCTCCGGCGAACATCGGGTCTGCCCGAGCCGCGGGCACACTCCTCCAGAGTGTGGCTGGCACGAGAGCGAGCCAGCGGCATGCTCTCGCCCCCTACCTGCCTGTCCATAAATCTGCGGCTTTTTACGGTGATTCGCGAGACAGCACCACACTGCCGCAGTAAATATACTGTGCGCGGTGTGGAAGTGGTTAAGCTTATGATCTACCAAAACCCACAGATCCTTCTCCACTATGGATTCCCCCAGTTGTGCTCCCCCTAATATGCATGATGCATGCATATTCTTAGCCCCAAATGCATAGGTTTACATTTATAAACATTAAACCTCATTTGCCACATAGTCGCCCAATTAGAAAGTGCATTAAGTTCTGCTTGTAAGTTGGAGACATCCTGTAAGGACGTTATTCCACTGCATACTTTGGTGTCATCTGCAAACACTGAAATGGTACTTTTAATCCCAGACTCTATGTAATTTATAAATATATTGAAAAGTAAGGGTCCCAACACTGAACCTTGGGGTACACCACTGATAACCTTAGACCATTTAGAGTAAGAATCCTTAACCACTACTCCCTGAATTCGGTCTTTTAGCCAGTTTTCTATCCATTTACAAACTGATCTTTCCAAGCCTGTAGACTTTACCTTACACATGAGCCGTGTGTGGGGAACTGTTTCAAACGCTTTTGCAAAATCCAAGTATACCACATCCACACCCACCCCTCTGTCCAAGGTTTTACTTACCTCCTCATAAAGAGACATCAGGTTTGTTTGACAACTTCTGTCTTTCATGAATCCATGCTGTCTGTTTCTTAAAACATTTTTTGCAACAAGAACTCATCTATGTGGTCTTTTATTAAACTCTCCAGTATCTTCCCAGCTATAGAAGTTAAACTTACAGGTCTATAGTTACTTGGTAAAGACTTTGATCCTTTTTAAATATGGGCATCACATTGGGCCTACGCCAATCCAGTGGTACTATTCCAGTCATTAAGGAGTCCCTAAAAATTAGATACAATGGCTTTGAAATGACAGTGCTCAATTCCTTTAGTATGCGTGGATGGATGCCATCTGGTCAAGGTGCTTTATCTACCTTTATTCTGTCTAAATACTTCCGGACCATTTCACTTTTGAGCCATTGTGGATCATTTGGGGCTGTGTCTCTACCACCCCCATTATGGACATGAGCTCCCCCATGCTCCTTTGAATACACAGAGCTGAAGAATGTATTTAATAAGTTTGCCTTCTCTTTGTCCCCAGTCACGCACTCTAGATTATTTTGTAAAGGGCCTACATGCTCAGACCTGACCTGTTTACTATTAATATTTTTGAAGAATTTTTGGGGGTTTTTCCTATCGATCTTTTTGCAATCTGTCGTTTGTTTTGAATTTTTGAGTCCTTAATTTCCTTTTTACATATTCTGTTATATTCTTTGTAACATTTAAAAGATGATCGTGTTCCTTCATTTTTATATTTTTTAAAAGCTCTTTTCTTATCATTTATAACTTTTTAACTTTGGCCGTGAGCCACATAGATTTTATTTTTAGGCTTTTAGCTCCCGGCAATATACAGAAAAATCTATTATAAAATTTTCGTAGGGTCCCCCCCCCAGTCCAAGCCAGGCCCTTCGGGTCTGGTATGGATTTTAAGGGGAACCAAAATTAAAAAAGAAAAAAATTGACGTGGGGCCCCTAAAATCCAAACCAGAACCTTATCCCAGCATGCAACCTGGCTGGGACCAGTGAGCACCCCCCCTCCTGAACCATACTAGGCTACATGCCCTCAACATAGGGAGTATGTTGAGGGTATCCCGCTGACTGAGCTCTGTTTGTTGTGACAGTTTATTTATATGGCAGGGCAGGGCCACTCAGTGACATACACATGTGACCCGCCCCCAATGACATCACATGACATCAGCAGGGGTGGGGTCGCTCATTTACATTGCGGGGTGGCCCCACCCTGCCATATAAATAAACTGTCAGAGCAAAAAGCACGCAGACGGTGGGAGCCCTCCCAACGGGGAGGAGCTGTGCGCACCCTCTGCGTGCAATGCATTATGGGGCGCTCCGTGGCGGCAAAGTCGATGTGAACACCCCATAATGTTCTAAATTCAACGAATTTGTCCGATTTTTCTAGTCAAACTTACATTCAACTCGAACCGCGGGTCCATCCCTAGTTAGAGGTAGTGAACTATGCATAACATCAAAATGTTTAGTTATAAGTAACATATTGTCTACTAAAAGTTTTAGCTATATAAGATGAAGGGTGGGGGGGCAATTGCAAGAGTCCTGTTTTCTAGAGTTCATGGGGTTGCATCCCTTGCTTGATCTGGGTTGGTTTGGTGTGAAGAGACATTAGTGAGGGAGCTTGTGAAGAGGCGGACTCAATTTCTTTTTCCGCACAGCATTCCAGAGGTCATATAGATATGGGGACTTAAGAGAAGCGTGTGTTTGGGTAGAAAAGGTAGCATGGATAAAGTCTTGCCATCGTAGGTGGAAACGTTTCTTTGAGTTTTTTTATGAGTCCATCCAGTAGGTCCTTAAATAGCAGAAGCTCTAACTATTTTTTAACTTCAGTGATAGTAGGTGGGTGAGTTTGGATCCAATAATTACTTTCTGGGCCGAGAGTAGGCAGATGTAGGTCCATTGAGAAAAGTATTTCAGCATGGGTGTTGTGGAGAAATCTGATGGCAAGTCATTTGGTTTGCCACTAAATAGCATGAGTCCCGGATGCAGGAAATAGAGATGTGGGACACTGTCCTTACAAAAGACTGGATTTGTAGGCAGAATGAAGTTAAATGTGGGCAGGACCACAACCTGTGATATAGAGTTGGTCTAGTGGTCTTGCATAGAAGGCATATGTTCTTGCTTGAGCCATCCTCTGAGATGTGGTAGGTAGGCTCTATGTAGTAATTTGATGTTTCATTAGGTAAGTTTTAGAGTTCTCCTGTATCCCTTACATAATATGTGTGTGAGATTTTTCAGGGGAATGTCCTTACTCCATGCTTTAGCAGCTGCCTGTTCTAATGGCTGGGTGAAGAAAGGGATAAGGGGTTTTTAGATTTGTAAGGTGGAGATAGAGACGGTCTCGATGAGAGTGTCCATAAAGGTGCAATTGAACCTGATTTGAGGTTTAGGGCAAGTTTTGTTGACATAGTTGGATATCTGATTAAGATGAAATGCATGGTGTTCTGGCGGATTGAAATCTGAGATGATTGTTGGGAGAGGTTTGATTTTCCCACTATTTGGGCTGTAGAGAGATGCAATCTCTGTGAGATTCTTAAATTTCCAGAATCTGAATGCCTTGTGGTGGGTGGAAGGTGTTAGCATTGGATTTCCCAGGATAGGGAGGTAGGCTGAGATGTGCGGCGATACCCCCAAGTGTTTCCTGACTTCCCTCCAGGCTACTATGGTATCTCAAAACAGCGTGTTGTGCTTCAGGTCTGGGGGGAGTTTTGACAGGTTGCTGTGTAGAATTGATGATAAGTTGAAGGTGTACCATATTAGACTCCAAACCAATATTTGTGTATCTGGATTCTTTGGTTAACCAGTCTAGTCCCACCTGTAAGAAACAAGAAAGGTTGTACAGCCTAATACATGGTAGACCAGCTCCCCTTCACTCTTCGGGAAATATAATTTCGTTAAGGCAATAAGGGGCCTTTTACCACACCACAGGAAGGTGGATATAGATTTGTTGAGAGTCTGTACATCTTTATGCTTAAATAGCAGTGGTATAGTTTGCATGGGGTATAGAAGGCGTGGAAACCTGACCATTTTAAATAGATGGCATCCCCCGAAGAGCGAAAGTGGGAGGTCCATCCAAGCCTCCAGAGGAGGATAGTTGAGTTGATAGAGAGATGAGGGATCTTTTCCTATGTTCTCTCCAAAATATGTGATGTAGTGTGTAGCTATGGAGAAAGGTGAGGGTTTCGGGTCGCGTTTGCCAGGAGGCAATATTTTGCTTTTGGAAAAATGTATTTTTAGCCCTGCGCAGGTTCGGAATGTGCTGAAAGTATGCTGGATTTGATGGGTGTCCTCTTGGGGATTAGTTGTTAAAATCAGAATGTCGTCCGCAAAGAGGGCTGCACGAATTTCTTCTTCGCCTAGTTGTACGCCGTGTAAGGGTAAATGTGTATTTAAGAAATGGGAGAGGGGTTCAATAGCCAGATTGAAAAGAAGAGGTGACAGGGGGCACCCTTGGCATGTGCCTTTGTGTATGGAGATGAGGTCTGACATAAGGCCTGCTGCTATGACTCTTGCTGTGGGGGATAAGTAAAGGCTTTTGATAACTTTTGAGAAAGGACCTGAGAAGCCAAATCTTTCGAGAACTAAAGAGAGCCATGTAAAATTTACGTTATCAAAAACCTTTTCGGGATCCAGAGTGACAATAGCTACATCTCGTGATGTGTGGGATTTGGCATATTCTAGAACCTAAGACCTTCCTTATATTGGAAGTAGCTGAGCGGTCTTTCACAAAGCCTAACTGGGCTGGGTGTATCAGGGTTGGTAAAATGACTGCTATACGAAGTGCAATGATTTTGGACAAAAGCTTAGAGTCCATGTTTAGTAAAGGAATGGGTTGATAAGATCCAGGTTAAGTGAGGTCCCTACCTTTTTTTGCTATCAGTTTTATATAAGCCTGGTTACCCGAAGGTAGGTAAGCCTCCCCCCTTATCAATTTCATTAAAGACGGTGAAAAGAGTTTGAAGTATGAATTCCCTGGTGAGTTTATAAAATTCTCCTGATAAGCCATTGGGACCCAGAAATTTGTGGTTGGGTAGTTGCGCAATATTGTCTTTGATCTCTCTTTTGGAGATTGGATCATTTATCGCTTGAATTTGTTCAAAGGATATTTGGGGTAGTCTGGCCCTATCTAGGAAGTGGTTGGCTTGCATGAAATCTATTGCGTCAGGGGCATATAGGGAGGAGTAGAAATTTTGCAGTGTTTTATTCATGTCGGAGGGGGAGGATACTATGCTTCCTGTGTGATCTTTGAGAGTTGTGATATGTGTGGGCTTAAATTGATTTTTGCTTAGCCTGGATAAAAGTTTACCCACTTTATTGCCGTGTTTAAGAAAAAGGAGGTCTGAATGAGCGGTCTTTATGCGTTCCTGCTATTCTGCCCATGTGTCAAAAGCTTTTCTGGCCTCAGTCCATAATTTGCTCTTCTCTGGGGAGTCTCTATGTGTCAATTGGGTTTGTGCTGCTCTTAGGTGCTTGCTCGATTTTTTTATATGATTTCAGGGTTTGCGCCTCTCAAGAAGGCTTTTCCTGCATCCCAAAGGAGGTTAGACTGATATCTGTGTGTGGCATTGTTGGTCAAAAATTCCTGCCAGGCTTCTTGTAGTACTGTTTTGAGTTGGGAGTCGTTTGCTAGAAAGGTTGGAAATCTCCATATTTTGGCTGTTTCTAGGGGTAGGAAGTCACCTAGCGAGACTGATATTGGACTGTGAGATTGCTAAGTCATGAATGGTGGCTTCTCGTAGATGTGGCAATAAAGATGGGAAAGAGAAAAGATAATCTAGCCTGGCAAAGGATCCATGTGGGGGGGGGAGTAAAACATGTATTCCTTGTCCATTGGGTGTGTCAATTGCCAGGTATCTGTTAAATTTGATCCTAGAGCAAACTGTTCTGGGAGTGATGGCCTGGTTTGATAGGGGTTGTTCAGGAGGAGGACCCCGTAAGGACCTGTCTTCTTCCTTTCTCAGGGTAGTGTTAAAGTCACCGCCTATTAAATGTGGGTATTAGGGTTTTTTCAGGATCCAGCTAGTGGCTTTTTGAAAAAAGGAAGATATGGGGGAATTAGGGGCATATATATGTGTGATTAGCACGTCTTTGGACTGAAAATTGAGATGTGCTGTCACCATGCCTCCTAGGTCATCGCCATATGTGTCAACTAGTTTGTAGGATAGCCATTTATGGAGTAGGATGATAACTCTTGCTTTCTTACCTTCTGACTCCGAACCAATGACTTTCCCTACCCACAATTTTTGCATGGGATGATAACCATTAGGGGAAAGATGGGGTTCTTGCAGGAGGGCTCTGCCAGTTTTGAGCCATTTAAGGCGTCTGAGGATTTTCGTTTATTTGGTAGGGAACAGTAGCCCTTTTACATTCCATGAGACTACCTGCATGAATGTGTGAAGAGGTGTGGTGTTACATGGGTTTTTGTATCCATAAGAGGGTGTGTGTGGAGGTAGTATACCGTAACTCACTTTTTTGGTGGTTTTGTTTCAGCCATCTTTTGGGATGAACATAGGAGCAGATTTCCTGCAGTGAGGAGGAGGGGAGGGAAGGGGGAAAAGAAAAATTAGCCTAGGGTAAAAGAAACATAACTTTCAACATAGTCAACTTTACTTTTTTCAGTTTGTGAGCTCTAACCAACACATACAGCGTTATCGTCTACCTGGTGCTGGATCCTATGTGAAACAGCCAGTCACCCTATAGAGTATAAGTTACCAAAGAGAGATAGTCACCTGTGGCGGTTTTTTCACATCCGTGGACATTTTAGTGACTGAATTTGGTGTTGGTGTTACTAGTCAGCAGAAATGTAGGAGAGTCACAGATAATTAGGTCCACTTGGGTGGTTGATGCGGAGGCGTTTTGGAGGATCCTTCCTCGGGCTCCATTGTTTCCTTGCATCCGCATGCTCTTCATCCTGGTTCGGGTTGGTTTTACCTGACCAAGCAAGTCTTGGGTGTAGATAACATTCTGCTTCCTCAGGTGTATGGAAGGTGAGCTGGTCGCCATTTGGGGACTGCAATCTCAGAGTTGCCAGGTAGGCAAGAGTGAGGTGGAGGCTTTGTAAAATTCAGCGCAGACTGGTTGGAAAGCTTTCCTTCTTTTGGACACCTCTTGTGAGTACAAATAAACCAAAAATGAGACGGCGCCCTAAGTGATAGTTGTGTTTGACGAAAGCCTATCAATGTCGCAGCCCCTTTAATAGTGGATACCACTAGATCTCAAAGCAAAAAAATAGGAAAGGTAATGGCACCGACTAGGCTAATAGATATAAAGGTGTTCGTGAAAAAAACATGCCTGCAAAGCATTCCACCCTACACCAAACATACATGCCACTTGATATCAATTATGTGTTTACATGTAAACCACATTTGCCAACAAAGCTATGTTTAGCATCAGAATGATTGCACACATTTTAAGTTAATGGAATATGTATCATAAAAAAGTGTCCATAAGGGTATCCCAACATGACGTGAGTCCTTTTTCTTAATGTAAGTGAATACTCCACCAGTGCTCATCCAAAAGTGAAGGTGGCAACTCACCAGAAAGTTCTGACCCCTTTTTACAGGAAGGTCAAAACAAGCATATTCCGACAGCCTGAGATGTTCTAAGACTCCACTCCTCTCCAATGTAGGGATAGGAAAAGGTTCTACATGGTGAGAATGACTCCACAGGAGACCATAAAGGAAGTCTTAGGGTGTAGTATATTTGTTTAAAATGATAGGCAATAAAAGATAAAAAGGTTCCACTCAGATTTGTTTGTGCAAGAAACCCGGCACTGAGGTGTGTTCAGCAAGACATATACGAGCGAGTGAATGCGTGGGCTGGTCGCTCTTATGTTTAGCGGTCTCCAGGCGATCGCGTGCGCTCCAAGCCTCGGTTTCGTATTGTAATAGGGGATACTAGGACCCAGAAGTGCTGCTGTAACAAACGTCTCCGACGTAAGTTTCGCCGTAAAGGCCTTCTTCAGGAAGTGACGTAATACCGCTTCCAGATACTTATTTATGTGCATATACTAAATGCTGATTGGTTGTTGTACTTGGAGACAATGAAAAGAAGGACGGAGATATTATAATCCGAATTATCAGCTCGGATATATGCCGTCACACTCAGTTTAAGGGTCTCTCTTACAACAAAATTCATATTACAAACTTTGTTTATTATACAATATATCAAAAACATCTAAAAATTCTCAAAGCTTTTGCTTATGTCTAAAGCACTTTTAACTTGGCATATGAAACAGCCCAAAACCATACTGGGCATTAAAACAATAAAATGGAATACATACATTTGCTAAAAATAAGCGTAGCGGCCCCTCATGTCACTTAGTGGGATTGCAAGTCTCCCACCATCTAAATTTTGTATAGTAAACTGAAGGAGTATTCTCACTACCGCATGGGGTCTGGCATGATAAGATCATGGAAAAACCCATACTGACCATGTGAAAGAAGTTCCCAAAAAAACCAAAAAAAAGACCAGAAACGACAAAAAGAGCAAGAAAAACATCCTGAGGTCATGATAGCCCACTTTATTACACCCACATCCCTGCCTTAGGTCCGTCATGATATCACCATGAACAAACCTGGCTGGACATGTTAGCAATCTGTTAAGAAACAATTGGAATCAATGTCTTTTTTTTTTAATTGTTTATTTAACAAACAATAGAGTATACAATACGTGGAA
Source organism: Glandirana rugosa (assembly GCA_018402905.1). Classification (NCBI taxonomy): domain Eukaryota; kingdom Metazoa; phylum Chordata; class Amphibia; order Anura; family Ranidae; genus Glandirana; species Glandirana rugosa. Next base: position 30,905 of record BLSH010268020.1, read on the forward strand.
TAGTACTTAAATGGCCATATATCCATAAAAGTGCAACATATTACATCTTTTTTTTTTTTTTCTTATTCCAACAAAGATAACATGAAGATAAAAAGAGTGATACTGGTACAACAAAAAATCTAAATTGAGATCAAAATCTGTTATTGTAGAGTTAGTGTACCTGAGGAATAAACAAAAAATAATAAGAAAAAAAAACAAAAGCTATGAAAACAGAGTGACTGCATATGAGAGATATTATAAACTTTAATGACCATAAAAGCATCAAAAGCAGCACAGTTAGAGGGTAAAGAACATCATTCAGTACCAGGGGATATGTGCAGTCCAGAGCAGAATACTAACTAACTTTTCCCTAGGTGCTCTGTGACTAAAGTAAAGTATGAGGCTACTCTGAGGAATACTGGGAGGTATCCCATATCTCCCACACCTTGGAGAAACGTGGCACAGTGTCGTCTATCATTGCAGTCATATATTCCATCTTTCTTATGTCCGCTACCGTGGAGAGGACATGTGCCAAAGTCAAGGGGCAGTCGATAGCTAGCATCTAGGGATAACCCGTTTCGCTGCCAGCAGAACATATGATGCTAGCCTATTATGGGTCTTCGAAATACCCAAAAATGGGAGTCCTAACAAATAGTATAGAGGATTCAGTGGAATAAAGATGTCAAAGAGTTTTTGTAACACAACCTGTATCTGTGCCCAGAATCGCTGAAAACATGGGCAGTCCCAGAATATATGTAAGTGAGTGCCAATGTCCCTGCTACATCTCCAACACAGATTGGAAGTCTGTAAGTGGCGTGCGTGAAGAACGTCTGGGGTTCTATACCAAAAAAAAATTTTGACCGCGGTTTCTTTTTGTATAACACATCTGGAGATTTTGGATGTTGAGTGCCATATTTTCCCCCAGTCTATCAAAGAAATAGGTCGGTTCAATATTGTTGCCCATTTCTTCATGTAATTATGGCTCTCGTCATTTAGTGGGGTAGCCTCATGAAGGATTTTATAGATTGTAGAAATATTTTGGGGCTCGTGGGGACCCTTAGCACAAAATAATTAAAAGTCGGTGGGTCTTTCCAATGCAAGGGTATTGGATATATTAAAAAAAGTGTCTAAATTGTAAATAGAGTTGAGCGAACCCGGACTGTAAAGTTCGGGTCCGTACCGAACTTTGGGGTGTCCGGGACCCGGACCCGGACTTTTCAAAAAAAGTCCGGGTTCGGGTCCGGTGTTCTGGTAATTTTAATGAAAAATCTTAAAAATGCTGTAAAAAAGCCCAGGAAGGTCCTAGAGGTCTGCAAAAGGAAGGAAAATGTGGGTAAGGGTGGGACAAGTGCCCTACAAAGAAATGGGGACAGGGAAATAACTTTAAATATTTTTTAAAAAATAAAAACATAAAAATGCAAAAATGGAGATCATCTTCAAAATGGGTCTGAAAAGTATTAATTAACATTAGAGGCCATAGAACTGTTCTAAAATCATCTTCAAACTATGTCCAAAAAGTATAAATAAGCCCGGAGTACCCATATCACTGTTCTGCAAAATGT
>BLSH010268020.1:61378-89136 GCA_018402905.1 Glandirana rugosa
TGTAACGAAAGGAAGTGATGTAGTGATATGAATACTCCAGTCGAAAACCCACTAACGTCTCTACATCAAACGTCCCTCTATGTCCACGACACGGATAATTGGTGAACGGTTGGAGGGCGGCACCGAACTGCCGCCGTTTCACTAAGCAATAGCGTTTTGCGACAGTGGACTGGACTCATAACACTCGTGCGAGTGACACAAGGCCCCCCCCCGTCCCTCGCCCATCCCGCTTCAGCTAGCGGCGGCCGATGGGCGTTACCGGGGGGGGGGGGTGTCACTCTCTTGCCTCCAGACACATTCCCCTGCAAACTACATCTCTGCAATCACCCAAAAGCTGACCTCATAAGTATAGTGATGTAGTGAAGGAAAGCAATGTTATCCAAGCAGTGTCCTAAGGTGTGAGTGCTCAGGTACTACATTGTGAGATCATTAGCAGGCAGAACTTCATTTCTGTGTATACAAAACCACACACATGACACACACCTCTCCTCTGTCCTCCCCTCCCCCAAACTTCCACATGGTTAGCTGTGTAAAAGTACCTTTGTGTAGCTGCCTGTCACAGATCTGTTTTCTTTTCCAGTGCAGTCTCTTTTCTTTTCAGCTCCCAATCTCCCTTCCCGAGCATGAAGGAGATAAGGATAACGGTGCAGCTGAGCTCACCCCCTCCTCCTCCCCTTGGTCATACTGCACAGAGCAGCACTTCTCCCCACTCTCAGTGCAGAGCAGGGAGGCAGCTTTACGATCCGATCCGTGGGGGAAAGCTTTCAGAAGCCATGCAGGGCTTCCACACAGCCGAAAAAAAAACTGTAAACACTGCAGTCTGTATTAGCGCGGGCTGTTTACCTATAGGCTGAGTGAATGACAAAGGGGAGGGTATGTGTAGCAGCCCCGCCCATCCCCGACATCACAGCGTGAATCTGACAGCTGCAGCTTCAGAGAGCACATCCAGCAGGCTTGCTGGCCAATCCCTGGCTGTGCTTTGTATTCAATTTGAGCTGGAAGTTACTGCAGTTTACTTTTTTATACAGTGGGATGACAAGACAGAGATATAAGGGCCCCCCATGCAGATGGGGCCCCTGGGCTGTGCCCAGGTGTGCCCGCTCATTAAGACGGCCCTGCAGTCAGGACCTTGTCACCCAGGGACTGAATAAAGTGTCTATGAGGGATAGAGCATCCCTTTTACCCAATCCCATGTCAAATGGCTCCTCTACCAAACACAAGAAAAAAACCCAAAGAGGGAGGAGACCCCTTTCCACACCAGACCACAATCCAGTCACATTTGTCACCACATTCTCCAAGGAATTCAGTAGGATCACATTCAGTAGGCATTGTTTCTAAATATCTTCCAGTCCTCTATGCAGATGAACAACTTGCACAGGTCTTGTCACGGGGCTGCAGATTCTCCAATTGTCGATCCCAGACACTGGGAAACTTTCTTTCCCCGAGTCTCTTTTGCTCTGTAGTGAGTCACAAGACATGGTTGCATGTCCAAGGGTCTTATGTGTGCGGACAAAATGCTTGCAGGTTTTGTAAAATTCACAGTGACAAACATAGATCCGTCACATCTTGCTCCACTGGAAGGGAATTATTGATTCATGATTAGATCAATTGTGGATCTAGTGACGTGGCCTATGCTATTGAATGTACGCTTTGCAGATTGCAATATGTTGGCTGCACCACACGACCCCTCCGTACACATATCAGCGAACATTTTCATGGATCCAGTTATACCAGTGACAAGGGATTATGTAACGTGTCCAAACACTTTAAATATGCACACAATGGAAACATGAGCTCCTTTACTTTTTCAGGTTCGGAACATGTAAAGCTGTCCATGAGAGGTGGTGACACTCACCGGAAGCTCCTTGAAAGAAAGGTGTGGTGGATTTTTCACCTCCACACAAGGTTTCCAATGGGTATGAATCACAAATATGATGTAGACTGCTTTCTCAAATAAACGCCTTGTGCTGAATATTTTTTCCCAGTGACTGTATCTATGAAATATGTTTTTGTCTGGGGGTCATGTGGTTTGCTTGCCCTCATGAGTTTAATATTTTGGCGTTTCTGTTGTCTCGGCTTTATTGAAAGATATACTTATTCCTTTACATATAGCATGCCGACACAACTGAAGCGCCATGTTGTCACTGGGACAAGAAGGAAGGGGATATCTCTCTAACGTTGTCACCGGGACATGAAGTTAGAGCTAACCTCTGCATTGTCACTGTGGCAGGAAATGATGGGTTATCTCTCTAATGTTGTCACCATGGCAGGAAGTGAGGGTAAATCTCTCTAACATTGCCACCCAGACGGGAAGTGAGGAAATCTTTGTCACCATGACGGGTAGGGAAGGGAATCTCCCTGACGGTGTCACCATGAAAGCTAGTGAGGGAATATCTCTCTGACATTGTCACTATGACAGGATGTAGGGGGAAACACCTCTAACATTGTCACCATGGCACAAAGTGAAAGTATATCTTTCCAATGTTGTCACCATGACACGAAGTGAGGGCTAATCTCTGCATTGTCACTGCAGGAAATGAGGGGTTGTCTTTCTAATGTTGTCAACATGGCAGGAAGTGAGGATAAAACTCTCTAACATTGTCACCCAGATGGGAAGTGAGGGAAAATCTCTCTAATGCTGTCATTGTGACGGGTGGGGAGCGGAATCTCCCCAACATTTTCACTATGACAGTTAGTGAGGGAACATTTCTTTGACATTTTCACTATGACAGGAAGTAAGGGAAAATCCCGCTATTGTTGTCACCATGGCAGGAAGTGAGTGTATATCTCTCCAATGTTGTCACCATGGCAGGAAGTGAGAGTGTATCTCTCCAATGTTGTCACCACGGCAGGAAGTGAGAGTATATCCCTCCAATGTTGTCACCATGACAGGAAGTGAGTGGCCCCAGATCAAATGAGAGGACAGTTGATGTTTGATTGTTATTCAGCTGATAATATACATTTTTCTCTCCAAGTGTTTATGTTTAACTGAAGGTTCTGTGGATGCATATTTCCATGCCTGCACTTCTCGAGTCTCCTGCCCTTATCATCTTGCTGTATTTCTGCTCTCTCAAGCCAAGGACTTGTGTGCCTATATTCCATGTTTTATTGCTTGTTCTGTTTTTAATTCACTGCATAAGTGGATGAACTGCCCATCTGTTCACTTCATCAACATCTTTAATTATTTTTTACAGATCAGCTGTCACTTCCCCACTGCTGGTCTGATGGAGTGAACTCAATGGGTGGGATTTCTCCACTTCACTTTTCCCTATATATGTTATGGTTTTTAGTGTTATTGTTAGCTGTGACCAAGGTGGCTTGTCCCGCCGAAACGCGTCTGCTGTTCATGTATCATCTCTGCACATATCAATAAATGTGCTGCATTGGAGTTTTGGAGTGCCAACCTTCTGTACATATTCATGATTTGAGGAACGTCTTGGTCTGTGCACCCACCAGATGGATTTGGGACTACCCTTTGGATCTAGTGCTCGTTCCCTGTTAAAGCACTGCACACCTGTTATTAGTTGGTGAATCAGACTCTTACTGGCATTGGATCTGGACCAAACTCTTCACACAAGGTCTGAGTGGATGTACTGTGTACTCCAGCCAGGTTTTCTTTGTCATACTGGCTGAGTACTGTTTTTAATTGGTTAGTTCACCTGTAACCTAATGATGACTCATTAGAGAAGTATATAGGTAATTGTGGTGACTAGTTCCAATAGGTAATGACTAAGCACTAATATTTGTGTGAAACGCATCTGCTCCATCTGTTAACCACCTGTCACATGAGCTTCAATAAATAGAATTTTTGGATGTACAGCTGTCCAGCTATGGGTCTAGCAGGTTCAATGCAGGCATCATATGAGAGAGTGGAGAGGCCACATGTGAATGTGTGGCACCTAATCTAGCCCTATGGTGTTTACACAATCTGTAGTCTTCATCTGGATGCATTACTGTATTAAAGTCACCTCCTAAGATTTGAAGGGGCAGTGGGTAGTGAATGATCCATGCAGGTGTATCTTTAAAAAAGGATGAGATGGGAGAATTAGGGGCATAGACATTGGTTATTTGAATAGTACGAGATGAAAACTGAAGACCTAAGGAGACTTTACAACTGAGGTCGTCACTAACTACCGACTGGATAGTACAAGAAAGGTTTTTATGTATCAGTATAATGACTCTTGACTTGAAGCCTACAGCTGGGGATCCCATGACTTCACCAACACAGAGTTTTTTCAAATGTAAGAAGTCAGCTTCTGATAAATGGGTTTTCTAGAGTAGGGCTATGTCAGCCCTTAGGAGTTTGATATGGCGTAGCACCTTCATGCATTTTATAGGGGAGCGAAGACCTTTCACATTCCAATATATTACTTTTATGGTGGCCATTGGGAGGGGTAATGGGTTTTAAGCAAGTGAAAATGGGTACTCTCAGAAGACCAATACTGTGGGCATATAAGCCTAATGAGCACTTTTCATTTTTCATGTTCAGGTCCCATAGACTTTAACGGTGTTCGAATGTTTGCACACATTTTTTGTCTGTTCGCATGTTCTGGTGCAAACCGAATGGGAGGGGGGGGGGGGTGTTTGACCCATCCCTAGAGAAGATACCACGACAGGAGCTGTGTAAAGAATAAAATTGTAGACGAACCACTTCCAGTGCCATGAACAAGAGAATATAAAGGTAATAGTAAACTTAAATAAACAACAAACAGAGGACCGAATTCTATTCAAATCCTCATATCAGTTACAATGTGCACAGATGCTTAGTAACAGAATTATGAGGTGATTTCCAGATCTGTCAGAAGACCAGGGTCAAAGACACAAAGGGCAGATAATGGGCTCCCTCTAAGAATCAGAAGATCCGCTTGTGGCCAGAGGAAGATCTAGACGTAATCTTCTTTGGAGCCTCTTTGCAAGGACTGTGTTAATCCTTGCGAGAGAGAGCTGCCTTCCTGGCTGGTGGAATTTCCTCTGAAGGTTGCAAATTTAAAGATCTCAGATACTGCTTCATCTCCAAAGGTGAATGAAACATCACAGCTCACCTTTTTAGGTCGTGAGATGTAGGATGGTGGAGTAGGCGAAGATGAATTTGATGCGATGCTGAAATAGAACAGAGCAGACCTGGGAAAAGGCTTTGCATTTGCATTACACCTCTGCTTAGCAATCTGCAAACAAAAGTAGATTATGGCCGTCAGCTTGCAGGACACGTTGTTGCCTGAACTTTTATAATATTGTCTGAAAGGAAGGGGGGCTTCTCCTCTGGGAGATCCTCCATAGCCGCAAGTCCCACCATGCTGATATCAGCAGGTTGCTCCATAATGACAGTCTGGCTTGGCTGTGTGTGCAGGCAGGATTGCTCCATGAACCGATCCATTAGTGTGGCCAGCACTAGTGACAGATGAGTCAGCAGCAGGTGAGCTCCTGGAGCAGTTTTGTAAGCAGATTTTAGCGGGCCTTGTTGTCTCATCTATACACCATGTAACGCCGGAAATCCCAGTGTCTTCAGAAAGATAAGCTCACTTACCTCAGGTATACTTTTCTATTTACCCATGCAAACTACTGCATCCCTTATTAAGACTCAGTATGGGAAAAAGGCTTAAAATGGATGTAAAGCCTCACATATACCCAGTCTCAGATGATACACAGAGATGAAAGAAATCTCCCTACATAAGTTTTACATGTACAGTATATCTGCTGTCTTCAGTTTTATATATTCCTTAGAAAGTTCAGATCCTGTTAGAGTTTTTCTCTTCCTGTTCAGCAATGAGTGTGAAATCGCCACATAGGCAGAGACTCTCAGAGTTGTCCTTTGAGTAGAGCAGCTGTCTAATCTATTTATAGCAACCTCCCTGACACAAATTTCAGCCTAGTTTTATCACCTGTGACAGAGAACTTGTCAGAAGTTAACATGCTGATAACAGAAGAACAGAGCAGGAGAAAGCCACATGACTTAGTGCTTTGAAGAGAGATAAGAAAACACTGCAGATATATGTGCCCAGCTCAAATTTCATGAATCTGGTTTACATCCACTTTAAACTGTAACTTCTTGGAGGGCAAAGCACATAAGTGTTCATTCTAAAGCATAAAACTAATATAACATGTACAACCCAGGAAAAGAATGATAATATAATATTTTATTTACTTGGTATACATAGTTACATAGTTGGTAAGGTTGGAAAAAGACCCAAGTCCATCCAGTCCCACCTGTGTGCCCTCTCACAATGCATAGCATCTTCCCCTGCTTCAAAGACCTGCTGAAGATGTGGAAAAAAAACAGGAAAAAGGGGAATTTTTCAACACATGTCATGGATATGCTGTCTGATACAAAACATTTGGTCCCATGTTTATCATGCCTGACTTGACACTGTCATGGGAACCCAAACACCAGTTTCTCACAAAAGTTTCTTGTCTCTACAGTTAAGAATTTGCTTTACTCTTTTACTACCACCTGGCTACCAGGAATGTTATCCTAAGACCCTGGGAATCAACCTTAAAATGATTGTAAAGGCTTGTTTTTTTTAATAACAAACATGTTATACTTACCTCCTCTGTGCAGTTGGTTTTGCACAGAACAGCACGGACCCTCCTCTTCTCGGGTCCCTCTTCTGTTCTCCTAGCCCCTCCTCCTATTGAGTGCCCCCTCAGCCAGCAGCTTGCTTTGGGGGCACCCAAACCGGGTCAGAGCTCCCTGTATCCATTCAGACACAGACTGACCTGGCCCCACCCCCTCTCTTTCTTGATTGGCTGACTGATTTTGATTGACAGCTGCGGGAGCCAATAGCACCACTGCTGTGTCTCAGCCAATCAGGAGGAGTGTCTGGGACAGCTAAGACTCTTGTGGACATTGCTGCAGAGAGTAGGGGCTCAGGTAACTAATTAGGGGGTGCTGGGGAGGCTGCCACACACAGAAGGTTTTTTATCCTAATGCATTACCCACCTAAAGTACAATTCCTAGAGAAACTGATTGTTCAACAAGCTGACAGGTATATGACCACCTAGATCATGTAGATTGTTTTATTGAGTACCCCACAATGTAAAGCCATTATCTCCTTGGACACCAAGGTGTGTGCCATACCAACCCAAATACTTAATGCAAACCATTCAAGCTGTACACCTCGAAAATAGTATGTAGAGTCCCAAATGTCATATTCTGTAAACATAACTTGTTATATACTATGTTTCTAAAACATGTTTCTTTGTAAAAAGACCCACTGCTTGACATGTGATTGTCTGCACTGGTCAGTTGGTGTATGGAATTTCTTTCTGTGACTATTTGAATTTTTCTAATTTATTTTTGTTATTTTGTGTTTATTTTTTGTTTTGAAAAAAAAAGATTTTGTTTGGTATATTATAATTATTTATAAAAAAATGAAACATTGAGGAAAAAAAAACAGATTTGTAGAAATACATACATTATAGAAAAATGCCAGCTGTTTTTTCCTATATACAGTAAATATGTTGTGTGTTTAACATTAATGACTTCTAAATATAAAGACAGTTTTCATTTTCTTATTAATATTTTCAATCTCCTGTGCCTATAAAATCATTTGTCAACTTATGTGGGTGTAAGTGGGTGAAATAAATGATTCATTTTTATGATGTTTTGAATATTCAAGTACTCAAAATGCTATATTAGTCTGCATTTCAAGGAGATTTATTACAGATTAGCAGTCTTTAAAAATGCCATTGCTTATTGTCTCTTTCAGTACATTATTATTAATTGGTGTGAATTTAAACACACTTCAAGCTATTTAGGTTCCATGTCTGTCAGTGAACTGCAAGCTATTAAAGTTCTGTCTGCATTTGTGAAACCTCGTTCTGTGAAATTCTTTAAAAAAAAAAAAAAAAATAGGAAAAGAGAATCAGTAATCAATGTATTAGGTAAAAAATATATTTACTAGAGTTCATTGTTCTTTTAAGATATACATGTCAAATGACCTGCCTTTATTTGTAAAACTGTTAAAAAAAGATATACCACAATAGTTTGAGTTTGAGAATATAATGCAGTTCTGTTCAACAGACGTCCCTAGCCCCACCCCACCAGAAGCCTGTAGATAGATGGCTGGAAAATAATCTTAAACAAGCACAATTAAAAATAGTTTTAATAGTTTCCAGGGACATCCTCCTGCTTGCGCAATCCTGTGACCACTGTGTCTGGTGGATATAATGGATCACAGTTCTCAGTACCGGGCTGCTGTGATCAGCCCAGGTGCCATGTGATCAATGTATCATGTGACCAATCACAGTGATCACATGATACCATGTAACCACAACTGTCATGAATGGCTTTCATTTATGACAGCTTGCTTACTATTGTGATCTCTGTGATCGGTCACATAGCAATCTGATAACACAGCAATCAGAATACTAAGCAAGCTGTCATGAATGAAAGCCATTCATGCCAGTTAAAATGATTGATTTTATAGTAATCATCACTGTAACAAGTAATCATAGTTAAAAAAAATCCAGATCACCTTCCCAGAGTAGTACAGTGTTGAAATGTTGATACTGCACTACTCTGGAGACATTTAAAAAACAAAAAAGTGTCCCTGATTACCGCCTTACCAGTCATATTGTCCTTCATCACTTGCCACACCAGTTACAGTATCCCTAATCACCACCATAGCAGTTACAGTGTCTCTGATCATTGCCTTACCAGTGTCAGTGTTCCTGATCACTGTTACACCAGTTACAGTGGTCCTGATCACTGCTACACCAGTTACAGTGGTCCTGATCACTGCTACACCAGTTACAGTGTCCCTGATCACTGCCGCATCAATCATATTGTCCCTAATCACTGCCATCCCAGTTACAGTGTCCCTGATCACCCCCACACTGGTTACAGTGTTCCTGATCCCTGCCATAGCAGCCATCATGTCACCATAAGGACTTGTTAATATATGCAATGCCCTCTGAAGAGCCATCCATGTTCAAATCACTCTTCAGCGGTCATTTGACAGTCAGTGAGAAGACATTGTATTGCCTCCCCACTACCTGCTTAAGCTCCGTGGACCCAACAAGAAACCTTATTCACGACGGGTCACGATTTGCTGTGGACAACTGCACTCCTGGAACTTAAACACTTTTCTTTTTCCTTTCTTTAGCCTCATGTACTTACTGGCCAGTGAAGATGACATTCCTGGTGGCGGCCACATATCAGTAGGCTAGGCTTGCTCGGCTTGTAGGAAATGGGACTATTATAAGTGATGATACACTAAGCTATATTCCCTGACCATGAATATAGAGGTGACCATGACACTACATTGGTTGATTTGTTTCATACACAAGATACAATGTCTGGTACATAATCAGTTCAGGCACTGAAATAGTCACACATGTGGTATCTCCATATTCAAAAGGAATATCAGAATTGTTTTGGGTTGTAATTCTAAATATGCCCATGTTGTATATGAGAACTATCTTATTAAACTGACAACTTTGTGTAAAAAAAAATTAGTTGTAATTTTAATTTAGCATTTTCCCAAATCTTGTGGCAAATAAATTAAGTCTTCAAAAGACTCCACATTCCTCTTTGAAAATACCTTGGAGTGTTTACTTTCCAAAATGTCAAAATGTGGTCATTTTGTGGATGTTTGAACTGTCTTGGTGCTCCAGGGCCCCCAAAGCTGTGATAGGTAGTCAGGAAATTAGATGCAAATAAGGCCCTTAGAAAGTCTGAAGGTACTCCTTGGATTTTGAGTCCCTCTGTGATTGGCTATGAAAAAGTCTCACACATGTGGTATCCCTATACTCAGGAGGAGTAGCAGAATGTGTTTTGAGATGTAGTTCTAAGTATGCCTCTGATGTGTGTTAGAAATATTTTATTAGGGGCATTGCCAGTAGTGGACCCAGATGGCTGATTGATCCAGCAGCTCCGCTCCACACAAATGCACTCAGCGGCTCAACACAGCATTTCTCCCAGAATTTCACCACCAGCGGGGCATATCTCCCAGAATTTCACCACCAGCATGGAGCCCTTGCCTGGCAGACTGATTGACATCTCCACAATGTATAGGAAACTCATGGCACTGCGCCGCCTAATGGAATTCTTCCCCCTCTCATCCACACAGGCTTTCCAAGATGGCGCCCATGGGGACACTGCAGCCACGAGGCTCTCAAACACCTCATGCAGATTCAGACAGCATGGACAAACTCGATGCAGCAACACTGCTAGCTGAATCCTCCATACAGCATTTTACTGACAGAGGTAAAAGGTCTGCTCCATCTCCAACGCAGTCCTCAAATAAAGCCCCTCAGTATAAGAAGCAGCTCTGCCTCTAATCAGGCAGTGTCAGTGATCTTATGCAGCAGGTGCTCGTTCCCGTGCAGTAAGTGGTCATTCCCATTGAGCAGCTGCTAATTCCCTTTCAGCAAGTGCTAATCCTAATGCGCATTGTGCAGAGTCACAAGCATAGACCAAGATGAGCAAGGACTAGAATGCTCACGCAAATGCGCCCAGCAACCTATTTAACCACTTCAGCCCCGGAAGTATTTACCCCCTTCCTGATCAGAGCACTTTTAGCGATATGGCACTGCATCACTTTAACTGACAATTTCAGTATTTTTTTTCCCCACAAATAGAGTTTTTTGTGATTTGGTATTTGATCACCTCTGCAGTTCTTATTTTTTTGTGCTAAAAACAAAAAAGAGCGACAATTTTGAAAAAAAAACACAATATTTTTTACTTTTTGCTATAATACATATCCAAAAAAAAACAAATAAAAAAAACAAATTTCTTCATCAGTTTAGGCTGATATATATTCTTCTACATATTTTTGGTAATAAAAATTGCAATAAGAGTATATCGATTGGTTTGTGCAAAAGTTATAGCGTCTATAAACGATTGGAATAGATTTATGGCATTTTTATTTATTTATTTTTTACTAGTAATGGCGGCGATCTGCGATTTTCAGCGAGACTGCGATATTGTGGAGGACAGATCGGACACCTTTGACACTTTTTTGGTACCATTGATATTTATATAGTCATCAGTGCTATAAATAGCCACTAATGTCTGTATAAATGTCACTGGCAGGGAAGGGATTAACACTAGGGGCAATCAAAGGGTCAAATGTGTTCCCTGTCAGTGTGTTCTAACTGTGTGGGGGCTGAGATGACTGGGGGAGGAGAGAGATCGTTGTACCCATTTACAGGGAACAGACAATCACTCTTCTCTCCCCTGTCAGAATGGAGATCTGCTTGTTTACACTTGCAGATCCCCATTCTGTCACTGCGGGGGGAGCGACTGCGTGTGGTCGGCGGACATCGAGCCTGACCCATCCGCTGATTGGCTCCCCCACTAGCCAGTGAGAGAGCAAGCGCGTACACACAATGTACGCTCCCGCGTCATGTCATGTGACGGCGATATGAGCAACAGAACTGACCGACTGCCGTCAAATTGTGGCTGGTTGGCAAGTGGTTAAACTCAGAGTCTGTCTGGCTTCAGTGCTGGATTGTCTACAGCTTTGGTTCCTGTGTTTCCTGATCCTAATCCATGTCTGCTAATCTTGTTCTTGATCCAGCTATGTCTGACACCTCCCTCGAATTACCCCTGCCTGCTATATCTACTTTTTTTTTAAGTTACTGACCCCTGCTTGGATTTATGACTACTTCTCCACCTCCTGATTTGGTACCCCACCACCAGCACATTACCGACTTCTGCCTGTTCCCAACCTTACAATTGATTTTGATTCTACACGTGTCTGCCTGGATAACACTGAACAAGGCTTGTGACCAGACTCCTCACCACCACTGGAAGGACTCCTATGTCTCCAACCTACAGTTCATTCCTCCAGCTTCCAGGCACCTGCACCCTTCCACTGCCATAGCAGTTCCTGTCTCCACTATCAGGGGTGCTTGGATGAGAATTGTGCAAGAGGCCACCCACATCATCTTGGGCTCCACAGTCAAGTACGTAACAGGCAGTCATGGATGAGCCATGATTCCCTAGTCACTCTCACAGTAGGAAATCAACCAGCTTCAGAGCATACACACAAAGTTATGCTTATCTCCTTACACAAATATATTCAAAGGGAACCGCGCTCTTCTATTTCTCACCTTGCTTGAAAAGGCAACTCTCACACCAAATGAAAAGTTATAATGATATGGTGGATGCCTTTTATCACCAAACTCGGGAATTAAGCAGCATACAAGCCAAAATGGCTTATCTTTAAGACAGATCGTGTGATAATAATATCAAATTTAGGGGGATACCTGAGTCGGTCAAACCTGCTGATCTCACCACCTATCTACAACACTTTTTTCTCAAACTACTACCATATCTTACAGATGCAGATCTGAAAAAGGTTGCACACATAGCATCCTCAAGCCACCACACCTACCTGCTAGCACGTATACACTTCTACCATATCGAAGATCAGATCCTTAGAGCTGCCAAAACAACACTGAATTTACCAAGTCCATACACAGGGATTGCACTCTATGTTGATCTGCCCATAGCAACCTCTCAGCACAGAAAGGAATTTGCCCCAGTCACCACCATCCTCAGGGAATGTCATATCCCATACAAATGGGAATTCCCTGTCAAACTCAATTACCTATCAAAACAAATCTATCACCTTTACCTCTCCCAAGAATGGAATTAAAAGACTACCTAGTGGGGGCCTCATTAACCCACCTCCACCTTCTCCTACTCGATCTCGCCCACCACAGTGACGTTTGAAACCATGGTCCTCAAATCAGTGTGCTTAACATGGAGGCCTAGTCGCGCACACACACCAAAATCAGGAGGTCTTCATTATTTATGTTCTAGAGTGCCTGCATTGCCTTATAGCAACATCTCTTGCCTCTTGTGGTAGGCCCACTGTAGTATCTTCCTTGTTGCCTTTGTGTACAGGATATGCACACCTACTGCTTTCTTCACCATGTTACACATTGTTCTTGACCATATAGTTCTCACAATTACTGTTATGAATTTGTTTAGCAAGAAATCTGTTATATTATATGTTCTGTGTAGGTATAGAATCTGGAGTGGAAAGGTAATACTAGGTATACTCTCAGAATGCGTTTTTATCTTATTTTCATCCCGCCAAATGCAATTAACAAACATCCATATGGCCCATAAGGCTCGCTTCATACTAATGCGTTTTTTAATGCATTTTGAAGAAATGCAGGGAATTGTTTTAACATGGGTTCCTATGGAACATGTTCACATCATTGCATTTTTGTGCCTGTGTGTTTTTTGAAAGGGTCAGGCACTTTCTTCTCACAAAATGCAGCTTTTTGCATGTAATAGACTTCAATGGGTATGCAAGAAATATGCAAGTCCTGCTTTTTTTATAAGTTTTTGGCCCATTTTTACCACAATTTTGCCTTGATTTTGCTGGGATTTGCATTTTGCATTTTTAAATCTGCCTAGCAACAACATTTCCCCCCCCCCCAAAAAAATGCAAAACGTGATTTGTAGCAAAATCATGGTAAAAACGCAGTAAAAACACTGTAAAAATGCAGAAAGCACAGCAAAATGCACTGTAAAAATGCTCAAAAGCAATATGCATCGGTGTGAATTGAGCCTAAGGTAGCAAGCGGTTAAACTGATTAATAAAGTTGAGTTCATTATTTTTTTTTATTTGAATAGTTTTTTAGTTTAGTACACATACAGGAAGGAAGTGAACAGTTGTTATGCACTTGAACATACATTAGATTGTATCATAGAGGAGCCTATGCTGTATATGAAGAGTAGTCACAACTAACACAGGAACCTTGAGTCACAGACTAGAGTGCTAGACATATGATGATGGGTGCTCTACCTGCCAACCGTGGGGGATCAAGCTGTGGTAGGGGAACGAAGCAGCATTGGTCTGATATGCCTGAGTTTCATTTGTTTTATAAGTGAACAAGGCATAACAAACGGTGTAAAGTGTACTTAAGAATAATAACATAAACAATATACAGAAGCATGACTTAAATGTGTAGGGGTCGGAGGGGTCAGAGACCCCCAGTAATGAATTTACTGCGATCGGTACAACTGGGGTCTGATAGCTAGTACATGTTCAGTGGTAGCTCCCAGTGTGTGCTGTCCAGATGCTCCAGTCCCTGTCAAAGGACAATCCTGACAGTGAGATAACTGCTAAGAGGCGTTCAAAGGTGTAATATCTTTGGACTGTTTGTTTTACTTCCGATACATTGATAGCCTTGTCTCCTTTCCAACTTTGGAGGATCAGTGAGCACGCTGCCAATAGAATGTGGGTAGTGACTGCTCTGATCTCTGATGGGAATTTTTCTATTCCTTTGTTTAGTATTGCCAGTTCTGGGTCAGGTTTGGTTAAACATCCTGTTAGTGAGGATAACAATTGGAAAACCTGGTTCCAGAAGCTTCTTATGTTGGGACATTCCCAGAAGACGTGTAGCAGGTGTCCGTGTTGACCGCATTTTCGCCAGCAGTCAGGAGATGATTCTGGATAAATTAGAGCCAGTCTGTGCTGCGGGTATTGCCATCTATTGTAGATTTTCAGCATCATTTCCCAGTGGTTGGTGCTGTGGGTAGCCTTTGAAATGCTTCTAAATGCTGATCTCCACTGATCCTCTGAGAACGACCTCTGTAGGTCTCTTTCCCATTTTAGGTGGGTGTTGGTTTTACAAAAGGCTTGTTTCCTTTGAGGCGTGTTGTAGAAAAGTGTTATACCCTTGGTTGTGGGTGTAGAAGAGCTATAGTAGTCCCATGCTGACTGAGGAATTTTAAAGTCTGGAACAGGATGTCTACGTAAGAAAGTTCGTACTCTTGCTATTGTGATATATGAACCTGTTGGTGCTTTATGCTCATCAACCGATTGCTGAGCTGCTCCGGGGACAGAGCTGGAGAGGAGGTTTTGTAGAGAGGATATGCCACTTTTTTCAATTTGCTGTACAGAGATCATAGGCATTCTATCTGCTAAGGTCTGGAGATTAGGTTGTAAATCCGGTATATTGTTGCTTCCATGACTTAGCAAAAGTCTCCATGCCTGGACTGATACTTGGATAGTGAGTGGGAGGTCTTTTATGGGCCATTGTTTCCATGCATCTCCTATCAGGAAGGATTTTAAGTCCTTGGTTGGGGCTTGTTCTCTCTCCAGCTCTACCCACAAGGGAGCGTTTCTCTGAGTTGGTCCATCCTAAGTGCCCAAAAATAATCACATATGTCAGTCAGACCCGCTCATCCCACAGATTTATGGGTAATTAGATTGTGGCGTGAGCATCTGGCCCTCTTCCCATTCCAAATGAACCTCCATAGGAGACTCAACAAGGTTTGGAGATATTGAGATGGAGTAGGAGTGGGGAGGACTCGAAAGATGTATAGGATCTGGGGTAGGATTGTCATTTTGAAGGCTGCAAGCCTACCCATCCATGATAACTCCTTCCTGGGCATTGCTTTTAATTGTTTTTCAATTTTGGCTAGAAATGGTTTGTAGTTTATGTGAACCAGATCTTTGGTTTTAGATGTTAGCATTATTCCCAAGCATTGGACACTGTGTTCGGTCCATTTGTAGGGGAGATTTTGCTCGAGTTTTCTTTTGTTATGGCTGGGATCTCCCAGGTTCAAAATAATGGATTTCATGAAGTTAACTTTGTAATATGAGATTGCACTAAAGGCTTCTAGGACTCTATGGGCATTGGGGAGAGAAGTGGTTGGATTGGTCAACATTAGGATGACATCTTCCGCGAATAGGTTAATTATATGGGGGCATGAAGCAATTGTGAATCCAGTGATCGATGGGTGAGTGTAAAGTTTTTCTGCGAGGGGCTCTATCAGGTTGAATATAGAAAGGGAAGAGGACAAGCCTGTCGAGTCCCGTTGGAGATGCTAAATGGCTTGGACAAGAGGCCAGATCTGTACACCTGCGCTGAGGGACTAGAGTACAATGCCAGTATTGCATTTAAACATGAGCCCCGGAAACCGAATTTGGAAAGCACATGGGTCATATACCGCCAGTGGACTCTATCGAATGCCTTCTCCGCATCTATCAATAGAAGCAGAGAAGGCGTTCCAGTATTCTCAGCAAAATTAAAGATATTCACAAGCCTCCTAGTGGCATCTGAGGTCTGCCTCCCTCTCACAAAACCCATCTGGTCGCCTCTAACAAGTGATGGTAGGAATTTGGTTATGCGCTTAGCCAGTAACTTTGCTTATATTTTAATGTCGGAGTTCAGTAGTGATATTGGCCTGAAGTTGGCTGGTGTCGTAGGGTCTTTCCCTGGTTTAGGCAGTGTTACAATATATGCCTTGAGCATTTCGGATGGGAAAGCGGAGGTTGTCGCAGCTTTGGCAAAGACTAATTGTAAGTAAGGGGAAAGAGTTTCCTTGAATAATTTGAAATATTCATTGGGAAGACCATCTGGGTCTGGGGATTTCCCATTCGGAGGTGTTTTGATTGTTTCTTCTATTTCCCAAGAAGTGAATGGGGCATTCAGTTCTGCTATTTGTGTTTTGGAGAGTGAAGGGAGGTTCAGCTTTTGTAGGAATTCCTGAATGTATTTCTCAGTAGGTTGTGGCGTCCCCTTGTCATTACTTAGATTATATAACGAGCCGTAAAAGTCGGCAAACAAGTCTGCTATGGCTCGGGGGTTGTGGATTTTATGCCGGGAAGTCGGATGAGTAAGGTAGGTTATTTTTGTTTTTATACGGATCGCCTTAAGTCTGTTAGCGAGATACTTGCCTGCTTTGTTGGCGTTGGCATTGGCGTAGTGTGCCAATTTTAAACGTCTTAGGTGGTAGTCATATTGTTGTGTCAGTAACTCCCTCAGTTTTTCCCTGAGTTGGGATAGCTGTCGCGTGGTAGTTTGGTCGGGGGACACGTTATTGGCCGATTCCAGGGAATGAATATCCCTTAGGAGGGAGTTGAATTTGATAGTATGCTGTTTTTTAGCCCTTGCCCCTAGTTGAGTGAGTATACCCCTTATATACGCCTTGTGGGAATTCCACAGGGAGTATGGATTTTCTACAGATTGTTCATTTTGTGGTGAAGTGGTTTTTGAGGTGATGGGATATGGTCTGATTGTACTAGGGGTCCTGTAAAATGTTATTGTTGCAGCGCCAGATGGGAGAGGAGAGGGGGGCGTCCCCTATAGTTATAGACATAGTTATAGCAGCATGGTCAGACCAAGTAATATCGTGTATTGTGGCTTCAGATACCTTTTGCAGTAACCATTTATCCGTGAGGAACATGTCTATTCGAGAGTATGATTGGTGCCTATGGGAGAAAAAAGTATAATCTCTTTTGTTTGCATGTAGGCATCTCCATACATCAAAGAGATCTTCTGAGTGCAGAAAGCGGTTTAAGGTTGCTGCTCATTTTGGAGTGTGTGAGGTTGTGTCCAATATCGGGTCCACTATGAGGTTTAGGTCTCCACAAACTATGAGATTTCCGTATTTCGTGTCTTGTACTTTTTTCAAGAGTTTGCGTATGAAGCGTTATTTGGTGATTGTTGGGTGCATATTCTGATACAACTGTATATGGATGTTCATTTATGTCTGCGGTAAGGATGACATATTGACCTTCCTCGTCTATGTGGGATTCATTAAGCCGGAAGGCCACAGTGTTTCTAATCGCCAGAAGGACCCCTCCTTTCTTGTGTTCCGGGGTATTGGCTAAAAAGATGTGGGGGTAGTTACTATTGTGACAAGCAGGTACTTTGGATTTTTGGAAGTGAGTCTCTTGTATGCATAATATGTCAGCCCTCCATGTGTTGGCCTTTCTCCACAATGAGTGTCTCTTGGCTGGGTGGTTGAGGCCTCTCAGATTTAGTAATAGACATTTAAGATTCATTTGTGATTATAGGTGGGATGCTTGAGCATGAGGTGTGGTACTCACTTTTACGTTGGCGCTTCCCTCTGTGCTCGTTATGGAGATCTAGAAATCTTGGACATACGTGCCTGGGATTGTTGAAAGGCTGGATAATGTTGGTGGTGATCCTTGGACCTGAGTAGTAAGAGTTGAACGCTTCTGTATAGAACAAAAAAAGAAAGGAGAAAACAACTGGAAAATAAAGGCAATAACGTAAAAAGAACTAGGGTCCATTCGCAGACCCGTGAGCAGATAATACTGCTTGGAATGCATCGGGGGAAAATGGAAGGACTCTGTGGTCCCCTGTGGTCGGAGAATGTAGATAGTAAAATGGTCTGGTTAGAAGCCACCTGTGAGTGGTTTTTTATGTTGCCTTTTGTGGGACACTACCTGCCATTCTTCCTGCATGGCGTCCATTTGCTGATGCAGGGTTGGAGTTATTCATGCAGCTGGAATTGAGTCAGGGATTATTCCCCATTTGCGTAGAGCCGCAATTCCCTCTTCAAGAGTGGAAACCTGGGTTGTCATCCCGTTGTGAGTTATTAAGAGGGTCGCTGGTTATTTCCATTTATGTAGAATTTTGTTGTTTCTCAGGGCCTTTATGACCATTGCTAAGTTCCTGCGATGCTGTAGGGTATGCCTGGACAGGTCTGGGAGGAGTTGGATAGATGCATAAGGTGATGGTGCATTATCCGCTTTGCATACTGCTGTCATGATCTGCTCCTTTACGTGGTAGGAATGCACTCTGAGCAGTACATCTCTAGGTGACTCCGCGGAGATGAATGAGGGTCTCGGCAGCCGGTGAATCCTGTCGATCAGGAGGTCTTCTGCAGATAAGGACGGCAGTAGTGTGGAGAAAAGAGCTTGAGTGTATTGCTGTAGCTGTTTGGGTAGAACAGACTCCGGGACACCGCATAGTTTTATGTTTCTTCTGGATGTGTCCTCTAAGTCTGAGACTTTGTCTTTCAGCCAGGCTATTTCATCGTTCTGAGCCTTGTGGGCTTCTACCAGGATGTTGTATGCAGATGAGTATTCGTCCATTTTCCTTTTAACCTGGTCAACCCTGTTTCCAATTACTTGTACTTCAGCTTGGCACTGGTTCAGCCCGGACATGATATCAGATGGTAGGGATGCTCTTAGTGATAGTAACATTTCTTTGAGCATGGTATCTGATATTGGTTGTCCTGCTGTGGGATAGCTGGCTATGGGGTCCGGCCCCGAGAGAGGGACAAATTGTTGACTGGAAGCATGGCCACTCACTTCCATTTCCCTGTTGCTCAGCAGTTCTTCCTGAGAGTCTAGGCAAGGTTTCTGCTTCTGGGGGCTCCTTATAGAGGGGGTAGATGTCCCTGAGGAAGGCACGCTTCTATTTGCTGCTTTTTGGGATTTTTTTTGCCTTTTCCTGCTGTCCATATTCAGAGTTGTGGTTGAAGGAGTTATCCGTGGGTCTTGATTGCTGCCTCCCTCCTGTTGCAGCCCGCGTGTTGCCGATGTGAAGTATACTGAGAGTTTGCAGGGCTGTTGCTGTTTTTTTTTCATTTTTGGTCATCTCTGCGGATGGTGGTAGTTCTATTAGGTGGTTGTAGTGGTTTAGGTTTGTATGAAGGCTTCTGTGCGGCTAGTTATTCTCCGACTCTTTAGGGGACTTAGTTCATGCGACCATTTTATTGATCATGGCTTTTGCAATCATCAGGCGGTGCACCGCTTTCGTGCTGGATAGCACTGGCAGTAGTGCTATTGTGCAGCTGCTAAGTGAGGGTTATTCTGGGCAATTGCAATTGTAATGTTCCTTCTTGATGAGATTTACAGGCCACGGCCGGGGCCTCAGTTATGGATGCGGTTGTCTGTATGTCACAATTAGGCAGGGCTAATAGGATGATTGCTTTGGATGTCCCCTGGTGTGAGCTCTTAGAGCCTGTGTAGTCCACAACCCCTGCTAGCCAGCTGTTTAAGGCAGGGATGGTACTGACAGGCTGCAATATGGCGGCAATCCGGCACGGATGAGGCTGTTGGCGGCTCCATTTGTGGCCGTTTAAAGCGAAACCCATGTCCTGAGGGTCTGTGGGATGGGGCAAGAAGGATCGGATGTGCTGCACTCGCCGATCTGATCCATTCGTCAAGCTGCGGCTGTGTTTATTTGGAGTCCCGTACTAGGCCACAAGATGGCGGCGGCGGCCGCGAGTGTATGAGGGAGCCGGTACAAGGGATATACTGCCTGGGATGGGCTGCAAATTCCCCCAATATAGGTCTGGTAGGCTGGGGCTGGGTATCAGGGCTCTACTGGGGCGTTGATGACTCTTACCCAGATCCTGGTCCCGAGGATGGAAGCCGATTGTGATCAGGGATCCGGCATCCACCGGCCCTCTCTGCCACTATTCTTGTTGGAATCTTCCGCAGGGCTGGGAGTTTCTTCTTTCGAGGGCACTCCTGCTGCGGCTACTGTTGTGGAGAGCCCTCCTGAGCAGGGTTGAGATGGAATCCTTCGTCCGGATGGCGAGATGTGTGTTTGGTGATCTCAGGTCAAACGGAGCTGAGCTGTTATGCGGCCATCTCCGTCTGCAGCTGGCCACGCCCCCCAAGTTCATTATTTTTTAATTAATTAATTTTGTGTGTTTTATTCAGTGCACTCATTGATATTTGGATGTTCTGAAAATCTGCAGCAATGACATGAATGTTGTAAATATCAATTTGCAGTTCAGCTAGCATGTGTAAAACCCATTCTCCCCCCTTTAAGGCCTCATACACACAGAAGTTTTTACAGCCACGTTTTTCAGCGTTTTTTGCAGCTTAAAAACACATCTCCATGTTATTCAATGGCCCCATAAACATGCTGATGTTTTTGAGCTGTAGATGGCATTGGCGTTTGTAAGCTGCAAGCAGAACCCATGGCTAGCGTGTTCTGAAGCTGCAGCACTAGAGCGTTTTTGACGCTGAGCAGGCAAAATGTTCACTAACGCGCATTATCGCTGTAGCAACGTCAACCAGCATTTTTAGCACCTACGTTTTCAGGTTCAAAAATAGCAGAGGGATGTCTTTTCAAACAAAACACGACGTAGCGCTGATGCTCAATAACGTGCATTAACGCCAATGCAAAACGCAGATGAAATTGCCTTTTTAGCACCAATTGTTTCCTGGCATCCATCCCGATGTTACAGCTCATTATTTCAATACGCCCATATGTATGAGGTCTAAGCAGTAATAGCTGTAATGTAGCCATTACATTTTGTTCTCTTATGTTTAAACACACTATATCAGCCCTTTTCCAAATTGAAATACTCAGATGGAGTCTTGATATTAAATTAATACCCAGATCCTTCTTTGAGACCTTGCTAAAATTGAACCCTTATGTAGCATCACAAAAAAAGTTTAAATGTGTCTGAAAAAGATTTGTAAACCATATTCTCATTGTCTCTGGGCAGCTCTTTGGAATATTTAAGAAACATATAGTTCAACAACAATGGTAATAACATATATGCTTTCACTATTCACATCTGCTTCTTTCCACTTTCCATTTACTAACACAACTATAGGAGTGTAATGGCTATGACAAACATCTGTGTACCTGTCAAATATCTCAACTTATGTATTGCCCTATAACAACACAGAACCACAAAGGATATTTCAGCTCTACAGATCACAACTGTCTTGACACATAGCCTATTGATGTCTGTTTTCCAAAATATTCTTGCACATGTATAGAGTCTAAATTCTCTGTTAGGATCTGGTGAGACTAATGCAGGGGTATTAGCTAATGCTTCCTAAAGCGTTCTTTAACCACTTCACCCCCGGAAGGATTTCCCACTGTAGGACCAGAACACTTTTTACAAAATTTGCCCACAAATAGAGCTTTCTTTTGGTGGTATTTGGTTACCTCTGCGTAATTTCTGATCACCGCTATAAACAAAGAACGCTAATTTTGCAAAAAATATATATATATATATATAGATTTCTTACTCTTTGCTAAAATACAAATCCAAAAACAAAAAAATATAAAAAAAACAAAATTATTCATCGGTTTTGGCCGATTTATATTCTCTTATAATTTTGGTAAGAAAAAAATCGCAATCAGCATTTATTGATTGGTTTGCTCAAAAGTTGCTGCATTTACAAACCATGAGAATTCATTTCTGGCGTGTTTACATTTTTTTTTTTTTACTAGTAATGGCGGCGATCTGTGATTTTTATCTGGACTTTGATATTGGGGAGGACATGTCGGACATTTTTGACACTTTTTTGACAGCGATCAGAAATGTAAATATCCACAGATTTACTGTATAAATGTCATTGGCAGTGAAGGGGTTAACCTGCAGGGGGCAGTGAAGGGGTTAACTGTGTTCCCTAGGCTTGTTCTAACTGTGTCTGGCTGGACTACCATGGGCATAAGAGATCTAACTGATCCCAGTGACAGGGATCAGTAGATCTCTCACATGCTCACTGACAGAGTGGGGAACCACCATGTTTACATCGGCAGTTCCCCGTTCTTTCCCTCTGGCAGGTCATCACGGCTCGCCGCCGGACACCGGGTCCACCTGAGTCGCGGGCACACTCCTGCAGAGTGCGGTGGGCACAAGAGCTAGCTGCACGCGTGAATTGGCACTTATATACGGTGATTCGCGAGACAGCGCCACACTTCCGCAGTAAATATGCGGTAGCTGGTCGGGAACCATTTAACGCTTCAAAAGCCTCCGTGTGTTATGATTTTCCTTGCTATTCATTCTGTTTTCACAGGCCATAAAGACATTCTATTTTTGCTGCATAATGAGGGGAAAACTCTCTGCAAAATCTTGCCATGCTTAAAGCTGGCCATAAACAGTTTAAAATTCAGCCAGTTCAGCAGGAACTGGCTGAATTGCAATCAATCTAGGGCAGTGGTTCTCAACTCCTGTCATTGGAGAGTGAAATAACTCTTTTAGATTTTGAAACTGAAAATCAATCATCTCTGTCATATGCAAATGCCATATATGTTATAATTGCACTATTCTTAATGTGTATCCTTGTGGCAAAAAGTATCAAGTAGTCTTGCTGAAAACTCTACTGTGCTAACATTGTGGGTCAACGGGTAAATTCCAATCAATAACTGCTGATGATATCAATTACAGTAAACCATTTTAACTCTGGTGTGAATTTGGCGATGGTTTTTGGGTGACAGGTGCCATACTTTCAATCAGTCCTATTAGAGCAAGGCCTAGTGTTGTGAAGCTACAGTTGGAATTTACTTTTGAATATAATTAACAATTGAAGAGCCTGTCAATCCTATTTTATCAGTCTTGAGGATTTTGCACTTAATGTATAAATGGTCCAGTTGTTACCAAAATTGTTGTCTCAATGTACATGTACAGTATATATATATATATATATATATATTTATGGTCGTGGCCCTCTGACCGAAGATAGATGTGGATCACATAAACACGCAACAAGACTTACAACATAAATAGACCTGAGGTGTGCCTTGGTCATCTGGTCGGTATGCCAAGAGAAGGGGGCAAAAATATGCAGTTTAGGGAAGTAGTCCTTAATTGGTACAATGATCGATGAGCAAGCTTGGCGAAGGCTTGTGCCATCTCCAACTGAGGCTTTGGAATGTATCTAGCCAAGCAACCGGACTACAATCTGCCTAATTAATTGATCACATGGTCTGCTACTGCATGCTGAGATGCTGCTGAAGCTGTTTGTGATCTGGAAGGAATGACCGGAGTACCGGCAGGGGTCGAGGCCAAAGTTGGACAGTGATTCTGACGTGCCTGATGAATTGGTTGCCACTTGATGGGCTGATAGGGAAAGGCAATAACGGGCTAGAGTTGGAGAAACTGGGTAGGCGAGTCGGTAGCTAGTCAAGCACCGCAACTGGGCACCAGGAGTTTATAGCCCGGAAGAGGCTGATGTCGACCCTGGGTCTGATCTGATGGGTTTGGAGACTTCTAGGTGATGGACGTAATAGTTTGGAAACTAGTTAAGTGGCGTTTGTATGATAACTGGCTGCTAGTGCCGCTGACGGTGAATTTGTTGGGCCGCAAAAAGAAACATAGTAGGATAGGTAGATGGCCGCTTAAATAACTAGACTGGGCTGAACCCCGAACACGGATTGTGTGAGGACTTTAGACATGTCTCTAAAGATAGTGCTCGTAATGGGCAAGCGCTTGCCCTTAGCCGTTTCAATCCATGGTTAGGTCTGCTCCAGGATACTACTGAAAATGAGCCAAAATTGAAATGTGATCACACATCCGCTGCGATTTGCTTTGCCTTGGATATGCTTACGGGTATATTGAATAGTGGTTCGAATGGGGAGTGGCTTGGCTACCTTTGTTTACGTTTTTGGCCATAGCCTGGTTGTTATTAGTGAAGACCATGGTTTGTCCTGACCAAGTATGGCCCCAGACCTGAACAGCTGCCACGACTGGGTACAGCTTGAAAAGTCAGGATGACAGAGAAACCTGGAACTAACAAGATTTCTGGCGGCCAAGGACCTGCGAACCAGTGATGGGCAGAAAATAGCAGCAAAGCCTGTAGAAGCTGCAGCATCTGACTACCTGTGGTGATGCAGCTGATGCCGTGGGGATAACCTTAATATGCCGTTTAGCAACGTGGGATGAGTTCCGCATTGATTGTAAGTCGGTTATGGCTGCCGGGTCTTACCTAATGATTTGGTCAGCACCTTGTACATGAGTAAGGAAAACTAGGAGCCGTAAAATAAAAGAGTGGCCTCGAGGAATAATACTTATTGTAAAAATTGAGCGTCCCTAGCAAAGTCTGCATCTGTTTCCTAGTACCCCCTGCGAGAGAGTAAAGTCATGAATGACCGACCTGATATGGGCTAGTTCGCCAGGAGGCAAGCTGGCTTGCATGGCGTGTGTGTCCAAAGTGACACTTAAGAAGGTGATGGCTTGTGCTGGGCTTCCACTTTGAGTTCGGCTATGGGAACATTGTAGTTGTTGAACACCACTCTCAACCTATCAAGGTTACCGGTGGTATGTCTGGTCGCTTGATGAGTAGAAAAATCACCTAGGTAATGGATAACCAACTGACACTGGGCTCGGTGTGACAGGCTCCGCGAAAAAAGACTGCTTGAACAGCTACGTCGTCTGATGTATATTTCAAGGAAAATTCCTTGGAAGGAATCAGGGAATTCAAGCTCGGAATGTGCAAAGAATGGAGGTGCAGAAAAATAACCAAAATTATTGGAGAACTTGCCCTTGACAAGCCCAAAAAAGGGCTGAATCTCCAGGGTTTAGAAGGTTACTGGGGGAAAGGGTCGATCACAGATCCTTTGTCTAGTTTGGCCTGTAGCAGGGTATTGATCGCTTGTTTGTCGAGGGTTGCTGACTGGAGGTTTTTTTTTTTTTTTTTTGCACTTGTGAGTGGAGAGAGGTAGAGTGATGAAGCCGGTGTGGAATCCTGAGGTGGCGGGGGGTTGAAGGGGCAACTTGTGGCCACATTTGTGCACCCGTTTGCAGTGTGGCCAATTGGCTGACAGACAGCACAGAGCGGGGAGTGTAGGCCAGCAAAGTGGCGAAAAGAGTTCCGTGTCAGTGACACTCAAGTCAGTCTTGAGAAAAAACAAGAGGGTATGTGTCAAAAGGGGGTGTGGAAGAGAGGAAAAGGACGGAGTGGGATACAGAAATTCAAGAATGAGGAAAGAGGTACAGGAACGAAATTACATGCATAGATAGAGCTGAAGGTGTTCTACGGTCATAGAACAGTGTATAGTGGAAATTTAGAAAACTCAAGAAAGTGCGTGGCACCCGAGGTGAGCCAGGAGGTGACTAGCCAGGTAACCGATAGCTCGGGTGCCTGTCTGTGCTGGGCACAAACGTGTGGACTAGAGCCCCAGGGCATGCTGGGGCAAGCAGCTGGAGTCTGGTACAGCCTATGTAGGAATGTTTCGGTCTCTAGATTTGACGCATGCTCGGTCTGCTTAACTCTTGCACTGTCAGCAAGTTGATGTTCAGCGACCTTGTCTGTGAGGTGGAGAGTCGGTCTCCGAAAAGAGAGTGTAATGCATAGACATATGTGACAGTAACTAACGCCCAACCTTAGTATGCTGAATGGTGAATGTAAAATCAAAGATTTAGTGACAGTGAGTGCTGCAGAATAATGTGACAGAAAAGACCCGTGAACTACACCTGACTAACGCTCTATCATTAAGGGTCTGGTATGGATCGAACCTGTAGTAGGAGTGACATGAGTGAAAAAGTTATCTCTCTTTTATTTCCCTACACGGGCTGTCCCACCCTTGTTATGCGGGTGGCCCTGATGAAGAAGTGATCCCTACGTTGGGAGGGGTTTTCCCTTTTTTTTTTTTTTTTTTTTTTTGGGGGAAAACATCCAATCTGATGCAGGATGAGACCTGAACTTGACTGACCTAAGGAGAAATGACAGAGAAAACGATGAGTAGCCCGTATGTTAATGCCACTGGAGACGAGTGGCCGATTAAGTGCCACTAAAATGGTGTGTGGCTGATTGTGTGCCACTGAGAATGTGCTTGTAATGGGGTGGTGTTTGGCCTTGCGCGAAGCGATTGCGAGGGATTGGTGATGATGCGTGCTTCGTTTGCGAGGAGTTTATGTAAATGTGTGCTCGCAGTGATTGAGAGTTATTATGTTGATGCGTGCCCACAGTATTTGCGAGGAATTTACGTAAATACACACATGCAGCGATTGTAAGGAGTTTGACAGTGAGTGTTCGCAGTGATTGCGAGGGGTTTGCGATGATGCGTGCTCGCAGTGATTGCAAGGAGTTACAAAAATATGTGTTTGCAGCAATTGCAAGAAGTTCAAGTTTGAAATGCATGCTTGCGGAGTTGCAAGGAGTGTCAAACGTGCTGGCAGCGATTTGCAAGGCGTTTAGTTAAGCATACTTGCAACATTTGTAAGAAGTGTGTGTTTGTACATGCTGACAGAGATCGTAAGGAGTTTGTATAGTTACATGATCGCAGCGTTTGCTAGGGGTTTAAATGACAACACGTGCTTGCAGCGATCACAATGCCTGCTGCTGTAATGTATGGAGTAACACGTACCTGTGCTTCCAGCGATTTTCAAGATGTGGCCCTCGAATGCATGCTTTCAAGAACCTGTACTGATAAATTGCTGCGATTTGCAAAATTGACCTATAGATAGGTGAAGGATGAACATAGTAAATAGCAAGGGGGGTGTATTGTGGCCAAACTAACCGTAACTGTGCTTGGCGTGGAACTTGAACCGATGCCATGGATCGATACGAATCGGTAGTAAGGCAAAAAAACACGAACCGATAAGAAACGGTAGTGGGCTTTAGCAAAAGTGGGTCGACTTAAATTACATGTGAACTGATTTGCTTCGATGCAAATCCGTGGTAGGAAATAACATGAGCCGATGCAAATCGATAGATATATTGAGGATAATTAGCGTCATGACACAAACCGATTCGAATCGGCAGAACACTAACATAATTAATGCAAATTGGTAGTAGGAAATGGCATGAATCAATGCGACTCGGTAGTAGGAACTGATATGAACCGATGCGAAACCGTAGTAGGAACGGTCATGAACCGATGCGAATCGGTAGTAGGAACGATCATGAACCAATGCAAATCAGTAGTAGGAACGATCATGAACCGATGCGAATCGGTAGTAGGAAAGATCATGAACTCATGCAAATCGGTAGTAGGAACGATCATGAACCGATGCGAATCGGTAGTAGGAATGATCATGAACCGATGCGAATCGGTAGTAGGAACGATCATAAACCGATGCAAATCGGTAGTAGGAACTGATATGAACCGATGCGACTCAGTAGTAGGAACTGATATGAACCAATGCGAAACGGTAGAAGGAACGGTCATGAACCGATGCCACTCGGTAGTAGGGACTGATATGAACCTATGCGAATCGGTAGAAGGAACGGTCATGAACCGATGCGACTCGGTAGTAGGAACGGTCATGAACCGATGCGACTCGGTAGTAGGAACGGTCATGAACCGATGCGACTCGGTAGTAGGAA
>BLSH010268020.1:89903-104473 GCA_018402905.1 Glandirana rugosa
AAGGATGATGGGAACCGATGCGACTCGGTAGTAGGAACGGTCATGAACCGATGCGACTCGGTAGTAGGAACGGTCATGAACCGATGCGACTCGGTAGTAGGAACGGTCATGAACCGATGCGACTTGGTAGTAGGAACTGACATGAACCGACGCGACTCGGTACCGGGGACTGACATGAACCGATGCGACTCGGTACCGGGGACTGACATGAACCGATGCGACTCAGTACCAGGGACTGACATGAACCGATGCGACTCGGTATCGGGGACTGACATGAACCGATGCGACTCTGTACTGGGGACTGACATGAACCGATGCGACTCGGTACCAGGGACTGACATGAACCGATGCGACTCGGTAGCAGGAACGGACATGAACCGATGCAACTCAGTAGCAGGAACGGTCATGAACCGATGCGACTCGGTACCGGGAACTGACATGAACCGATGCGACTCAGTACCGGGAACTGACATGAACCGATGTGACTCAGTACCGGGGACTGACATGAACCCATGCGACTCGGTAGCGGTAACTGACATGAACCCATGTGACTCGGTAGCGGGAATTGACATGAACCCATGCGACTCGGTAGCGGGAACTGACATGAACCCATGCGACTCGGTAGCGGGAACTGACATGAACCCATGCGACTCGGTAGCGGGAACTGACATGAACCCATGCGACTCGGTAGTGGGAACTGATATGAACCCATGCGATTCGGTAGCGGGAACTGACATGAACCCATGCGACTCGGTAGCGGGAACTGACATGAACCCATGCGACTCGGTAGCGGGAACTGACATGAACCCATGCGACTTGGTAGCGGGAACTGACATGAACCCATGCGACTCGGTAGTGGAATGACGTGAACCAACATGAGTAATAGGAAATGACATGAATCGGTAGTAGGAAGTGGCGTGAACCGATGCTAATTGGTAGTAGAAAACAACACGAAGCGCTGAGAATCGGTAGTGGAATAACATGAACCGACATGCGTCAGCAATAGGTACTGACATGAATCGATGCGATTTGGTAGTGAAAAATGGTATGAACTGATGCGAGTCGGTAGGAAGGGTAACTGGTCGGGAAGATAACATGGACTGGGTAAACAACATGACCGGTATGAATCGGTAACTAGGTACATGTTGGACTGTGGCAAGCACCTGGCATGGATTATTCATGGGGTAGGAAATGCACCGATGCAACAATCGGTAGTCAAGAAAATAACATAAACCGATCGAAAATCGGTTGAAGGGAAGGCATGAACTGATACGAATCGGTAGATAGGGTAGTAAAACGAAGAGAGTAAATGACATGGTCCGATGCGACTCGGTGTGTGATGAATCTGATACAAACCGTTGTGACTAGGCTCGAATCAGATTGTGGTGAGTATGCAATGGATTCGGTACAAATCGATTGTGAGGTGAATGGTATGATTGATACGAATTGGTTGTAGCATGCATGAAATTAATCTCATACGAGTTTGAAATGGCTTCAACTGAACACCAACCACCCAACCCCCGAGGCTAATTGAGTGCAGCCAAGGCCCAGGTGGGACCAACTACCCCTCAATCAGCCACAGAAGCTGTGCAAACAATACATGCTAATCACCCAATGGATTCGATGGCAACCCCCATAGACAGTGAATGCTGTGAGCAACAAAGCCTGCATTGAGTGATATTGGATAACAGCCGGCAGTGGCTCGAGGCTCTGCGCATGAATCAAAAAATAGGCAGAGGGAAACTTTCAAATCTACCATGCCTGTGCCGTATGATGTCGGGCCACGAATGACACCAACTTAGAGGCAGCTAAGTACAAAAGGAGATGCAGGATAGGAAACATAATGAATTGTAACATAGCGTATGAATTGAAAGGATTCGAATCCTACCTGCAACAGCGAGCGAGCTGGTAATCGAACGCACAGACTCACAAACATGAAGTGAGCTGGGGAGAGCCGGCCCAGTAACATGTGCTATCGTGCACTGGAACCGACAAAGAGCATGGAGAGTGAGGGTGCTTAAATACCCTCCGGGCTCCTCCCATAAATTCAGGCCAGCCCACTGGCCTTCCTACATATATATATATATATATATATATATATATATATATATATATATATACTGTATATATTGAGGAAGCAAAAAGTTTACAAATTAAAGTCTTCCCATGCAGGGGTTTTCATCACCAATATGACAAATGAACAATATTTAGCCTTGCGGCTCTTTTTACAGCTTTACTGCTCATCCAACATACAGTCCCAGTGCTTGTGTAAAAAATGCCGTACCCGTGTCAGCTTTCCTTCTTATCCTGCAGCTACCTGCTGCTCCATTGCTCACAGGTTCAGACCTTTGTCTTTTCTGACCTAGACAATACAGTACGATGTGCACCTCTCACTGCTCCCAACACACCTCAGGAGGGTGGGGCCCTGATCTCTACTTTTGATTCTAACATAAAGTCAGCACCTGTGCCATTAGTGTGCTTGTTTCCCAGAAAACCTGGCCCAGACCACCATTTTAAACAGTGGCACGGCCTCGCCCTGCCACAATACACACACACACACACAAAAAACATACACATCTATATGTTTACATATACATAGGATTCTGACAGGATATCCTACACATATTAGCCAAGGTACTTGTAAATATACCAATCGACTACAGTATTGCATAAAAAAAATGTAATTAAACATATTTCAAAAAATATTTATGTTCAGTTCATCACAAATCGGATGCTACATTTAATTTTCTCTTCTCAGATGTATCTTGTCGGAAGACAGAACAACATTTATTAATGTATAAAAAAAACTTGCAGACATAAATATGATTTGATGCAACTTAAAAACAAGATGTGTTTATAAATGTGAACCTTACAATTTCATTGTTCTAAAAAAGTACAGTATTAAAAATATTTTAACTATTTCGGGAGACCAAGTAAATCAAGAAAATGTTTAGAATGGAATACTGCCGCTTTGCAAAGTTCTTTAAAAAAGAACTATAAAGCTTAACCCATGTACAAAAATGCAGAATAAGTAAACCTCCTTTTTTGGGGCATGTCAAAAAGTCTTTAATATGTAACCTAGTATTTATAGTTAACCACTTCAACACCGTGCAAATGCTGGCACTTCTCTCCTACATGAAAAATTCATCATTTGTTTTTGCTAGAAAATAACTTAGAACCCCCAAACATTATATATATATATATATTAGCAGAGACCCTAGGGAATAAAATGGCAGTAATTGCATCTTTTTATGCAACATGGTATTTGCACGACGATTTTTCAAATGCAATTTTTTTTTGGAAAAAAACACTTAAAAAAAAAACAAAACAGTAAAGTTAACCAACTTTTTTTGTATAATGTGACAGATGATGTTACACTGAGTAAATAGATACCTCACATGTCACGCTTTAAAATTGTGCACACTCGTGGAATGACGCCAAACTTCGATACTTAAAAATCTACACAGGTTACCTGTTTAGAGTTACAGAGGAGGTCTAATGCTAGAATTATGGAGAAAAAGGATAGACAGTGGGTGCGGCGCTGCTAAAAAATATATATAAATGAATGGTCTAGGGTTGTGGAATGTGCAACAATATTAGTAGAGTAAACAATGCAATAAAGTGCAGTGTGCAGTATGTGCCTTCAAAAATACAAGTACAAAAAATACTCTATTCTCATTTTATTCAAGATTTTTATAATATATTTTTTACATCAATTTTATGTATACCCAAACATAATTTTTATTTTTCATATTTTAATTATATGTAATTAAAGTGGTTTTAAATGTCAGATACAAGTTGTAAGTACTGTATCGTTTTGCATTGGAACAATAGGACCGCCAAGAGTTGGCACTGTTGGTCATTATGTTGCAGTTTGCGCTCATGTCCTCTGCAATACATGTAAATTGTTTTGATGTCTGAGAAGAATGATGAAAGAACGGTTCTGTGGAAAGTTAATTTGGCCGCGGGGCCACGTGACCTCCTGTTGCTGGGTTACCGCTTTGCTTATAAGCCAAAGGGTGTAGTAAGATGGCGCCTCCTCAGACGTCCGATGACAAAACGTGTAAGGTGGAGCCAATTACGCTACTACGCACCCACGATCCCCAGGCTGAGTAAGCAGTAGGACGCCAGCCGTGGGCTTCCCCGTACGTCTGACTTCTCCAGCTGCAAGAGTGAGTAAAGTGTACTATTTGCTGTGGCACTCTGCATTGTGAAATCATTTGGATCTCTTTGTGCTTGCATGTACCGGACCCCGGGAGCGGCACACAAGCCCGCACACAGCGTACCCTGGGCTAGGAGCATAAGCCTGCATTAGAGGGCATTTCAACAGGAGCCATATGTTCAGCTCCATCTGGTGGCTGCCAGTGGGAACACCAGTTTAGACTTTATTTAATCCTCCGTCTTTGGCTGTGTGACAGCCTATGTACTTTTTGGCTTACATATTGGGTCACTATTGGTTGAACCATATATTGGAACACTATATATAGCACATTTCTTTGTTCACTTATGAATGTGTTTTTTTCATATGACATTGTGGCACAGGATTTGAAGGTTGCACTCGAACTTTTTTGTGTTTTATTCAGCACTACACACACCTAGTATTGGGATTTTTTATTTTTAATTGTATTTTTATTTTTATTTTCCACCTGCTAATTTATTTCTTGGTCTTGCTCGTTCAGCACTTTACATTTATTATACAATATTACATTTTTTACACTTTGCACCTTTTGAGACACACATTGCATATTGAACTCGTATTTTTGAAGGCACATACTGCACACTGCACTTTATTGCATTGTTTACTCTACTAATATTGTTGCACATCCCACAACCCTAGACCATTCATTTATATATATTTTTTAGCAGCGCCACACCCACTGTCTATCCTTTTTCTCCATAATTCTAGCATCTGCTTTTCAGATGTAAGGTGGGGGCAGCAGCTAATAATAATAACTTTTTCCTTATATACTATTCCATAGCGCGGTAACACTTCACACCAATTAGATTGCTAGAATTATTGCTTTTGCTCTAACATTCATGGTGATACCTCACATATGTGGTTTGAATGTCCTTTACATATGTGGATGCAACTTACGTATGCATTCACTTCTGTGTGCGAGTACATGGGGACGGGGCTCTTTAATTTTTTTTTTGTTTATTTTTTTTTTTACACTTTCCCTTTAAATAAAATTTCAAACAAATGTAAATGTAAACATCCCTTGTAATAGGAATACTGCGTCACAGGTCCTCTTTATGGAGAGATGTGGGGTCTATAAGACCCTACATCTCTCCCCCAGGCTGGAAAAAGCATCAGATCAAAAAAAAATGAATGATCTGAAGCTTTCTAGCCGTCTTAGTTTAATTTTGCTGGCCCGGACATGATTTCATAACATCGTGGCCGAGCCTCCGAGAGTCATAGAGATTGTTGGGGACCATCTGTCCTTCGGGAATCTCTGTGACTTCCTTCCGGCCGATCGTACAGGTGAGTTGGGGAAGCACCGGAGGGCGACAAGAGGGGGGTGACCCCTCCTGCCGCCTGTAAGAAGGATCAAGTGGCTGGACAGCTGCTATGATTGTTCTTATGGCTGTCTGAAAAAAACAATATCTCAATGATGCCTGCAGCTGCAGGCATCATTGAGATATAACCACTCTAAGCCCAGGACGTCATTTTACTATAGACTGGACGGAAAATGGTTTTAACAAGTGTTTTAAATAAGATATGACTATAATATAATGTCTTATTTATCTTTTTAGTCCAGAATCCATTCATTTTGGTGTAGAGAGATAGTTCTTTCTTAACGTGGTTATAAACCTCAGACATGAAATATAAAGAAAGCATATCCTTCTATAGACACACTTGTCTCAATTAAAAGCACTAAGGGGTTGATTTGCTATAATTGGAGAGTGCAAAATCTGATGCAGCTGTGCATGGTAGCCATTTAGCTTCTAACTTCAACTTGTTCAATTAAGCTTTGACATATAAAACCTGGAAGCTGATTGATTTCTATGCAGAGCTGCACCAGATTTTGCACCCTCCACTTATAGTAAATCAACTCTTAAAGGACATTTCTGTCTGTTGTTTTATTCCTCTATCAGCATGAATCATTCTGATAGGTTTTCCTGACACCAAGAGAAAAAATGGTGAGAAGGGAGGGACTAGAGTTGCCACCTCATCCCTTTGAAACCGAAAACATATTAACTGGTTCCCCACCGCGCGCCGTCTTTTCACGGCGGCAGTGGGGGAGCCCTGCGCGAATCGCCGTAAATAAGCGGCGATTCGCATTTGGCCAGCAGGGGGCGCGCGTTCCCGCCGCACTCCTGGGGAGTGTGCCCGCGGCTCGGGCAGACCCGATGTCCGCCGGCGAGCCGCGATGAGCGGCAACAGAGAAAGAACGGGGAACCGCCGATGTAAACATGGCGGTTCCCCGCCCTGTCAGTGGGGCATGAGAGATCTACTGATCCCTGTCACTGGGATCAGTTAGATCTCTCATGCCCATGTTAGCCCAACCCCCCCACAGTAAGAACACACCCAGAGAACACTATTAACCCCTAGCTCTCCCCCTGCAGGTTAACCCCTTCACTGCCAATGACATTTATACAGTAATCAGTGGACATTTAAATTTCTGATCGCTGAATAAATGTCATTGGTCCCAAAAAAGTGTCAAAATGTTCCGACATGTCCCCCCCAATATCGCATTACCGCTAAAAATCGCAGATCGCCGCCATTACTAGTAAAAAATTAAAAAAAAATAAAAACCCCAGAAATTAATTCTCACCATCCGTAAACGCGGCCACTTTTGCGCAAACCAATCAATAAACGCAGATTGCCATTTTTTTTTATCGCAAATATGAGCAATTATATAAATCGGCCAAAAACGGTGAAAAAAATGTTTTTTTATATTTTTTTTTGGATTTGAATCTTAGCAAAAAGTAAGAAATTTGGGTTTTTTTGCAAAATGGTCGCTCTTCTTTTGTTTATAGCGGCGATCAGAAATGACGCAGCGGTGATCAATTACCACCAAAAGAAAGCTCTATTTGTGGGAAAAAAAGGACGCAAATTTTATTTGGGTACAACGTCGCACGACCGCGCAATTGTCAGTTAAAGCGACGCAGCGCCGAATCGCAAAAAGTGCTCTGGTCCTAAAGTGGGAAATTCTTCCGGGGCTGAAGTGGTTAATTACACAGGTTCTATGACTGATTAAGGTGGTAATTAAACTCACTTGGTGCCCTATCTGCATTAAATTGGCCCCAGAACATGAGTAATTCATATGTATTAAGGTTTAAATGGATGAGATGACAATCCTAGAGGGGACCTCCAGCAGATTGACAGCTTCAACTCTGTTCCTGTGAGCTGAGTAAAGAGGAATATGTCTTTTCCCACCAATCAGCTCTCAGATCTCTCCTCACTATGCTCTGCAGAGTGTAAGCCTAGGTTCACATTGCAGCGATTTGGCAAATCGACAAATTGCATGCCGAATCGGCAGCGATTGCCAGCAATTGCGGCACCGCACTGATTCCCAAAATTCGTTTCTGTACTACTTTAATGACTTTGGGGTGCAATTTGTATAGACATCTGTGCAGCAACCCACACAGACATTTCTGGAATCACCCCCGAAGTCAGACTGACATGCAGGAATGAAATTGTGCGAGTTCAGCTGAACTCACATGATTTCAATCCCGCTGTCAGTGTGAACCTGGGCTAACTCCCAGACAAGTTTATAAATTCAGCACTTTGAACGGATGTAGGGAGAAGACTGAAGATTAGACAGATACAACTTCTGTAGGAGGATTTGTTTCATCTCTATGTATCACCTGGGGATATTCCCTTCACTGGATATATGTAAGGGTTTACAACCACTTTAAGTCTCCAATCATTGTCTGGTGGATAAATCTATAATAATATTTCATTACTAATACTTCTTGTGTCTGCTGCTTTTGTCACAATTGTACACTCTCCTAGTCTGGACACTGCTATTCTAATTGGTTTAATCTCCCCTTCACAAACTCACTATCGTTTACTACTTCAGGTGTATGTTCTGGGGTTTTGTTGGAAATGTGAACATTTTACTTTTAGTAATATCTTTATCTATATAACATCAAGTACTATATTTCTGAACAGGAGGTGAGAGAAATTGTTCTTATGGGGACCCCAGACTTTAGAAAGATTTCCAGGATTCCTCTCACTTCTATATTCCATACCAAAGTTAAAAAAAAACAGGAAATTAACTATCAAATACTTACTGTAATTTTCCTTTCCTGATGGACTCAATGGCAGCATATATTTGGGTAACCCCGCCTTCGCTTCTACCCCATAGGACCCCACTCCCATAAATTTTCAGGCTGAATCAGAGGCCGAATTCTGTAACTAGCCTGCTCATGACTCTGGGAGGGAACTCCTGCTGCCATGGAGTCCATCAGGGGAAACATATGATAAGTATTTGATAGTAAATTTTCCATTTTCCCGACAGACTTCCATGGCAGCATATGTTTGGGAACTAACTAGCCCAAAAAACAAGGATGGGATGTCTGAAAACTAGAGTTTCAATAACAGATTACAGAAAGCCTATGAATAGATATTAAAAGCATAAGCAAGTTAGCTACACCCCACAATGAGCCAGAACAGCTTTTAATGGAAGACATATCATCCTCCTACAACTATTCCTGATGCCCTTTCACAGGGAGCCCAAAGCCTACAAACTCATGGATGAGTGTATGGTGACTGCTTCCACAGGAACCAAGCCCTAAGCATTATAAGCCTAATGGCTAGCTGGAATGACCCATTCAGCAGAAATCCTGGATGACATCTCCATCTCGCTGATTCTGCTTGAGAGAATGACAAATATGTCCTAAAACTCTGAACAAATCCTTTGTTCTCATAGAATGCCAAAGCCACCTCAGATTTCCGCCCAGTATGGATATAAACACTACTCATACTGGGCAGAAAGCCACAAGGATCCCTCTTGGCACAGGGCCCAGATCCCAGCAAACCTCCTGACTGAGGAAAAAGAACCCATGGAAAGGCTGCCTTCATGACTGAGACTTTACTCAAAACTTGAGTGAAAGATTCCATTTGGAGCAGCAAGCTGTCAAGGAGCCTTTAAGGCCCTGATTCAGGCCAAGCTTCCTGCTGAGGATGTAGCCCTAGAGAGATGGACATCATAACTAAGTCCTTACTCCAGCTGGACTGGAGGGGATCCCATCTAGAGCTGTACATCACCAAAGGATCATTCCTAGCCTAAAGCTTTGATCTTGGCAAACTTCCTGGCTGAAGAGATAGCCCTTAGAGTGCATGTCTTCATAGCTCAGCCTTTACCAAAGCTGGACTGCAAAAAGATCCCATCTGGAGCCAGCAAGGAAGTCCATAGCAAGTAGTAAACCCTGCCTAGAAAGCCTTGTCTCTCTTTCGAGTCTCAGATAAAACCCCCCATCAAAGTATTGGATGAGTAAGGGATAGTCTACCCATGAGACATTGGATATGACAGTCACTGCAGTGATCTGCCCTCTAAGAGAGCTTTAGAATCAGTTGAAGTTCAGAATGCACCTGACCAGAGAACTGAAGCAAAGAAAACAAAGCAGTCCAAACTGAACAAGCTCTATTCAAATCCTTTTGTAGGATTTATAGATATTAGCTTAGAGAAACAACAGCCAAGCCTGATCAGTCTCTTCCCGCCAGGATGAGAAAGTGGAAGAGATGAACATTGCTCTCTATGACAGAAGATCTCATTTAGAAGAAAGGACTTCAATATGATACCCCGATATCAAAGGCAGGAACGCAGGCCTGTTTGGTCAATAGGGAATTGCTGCAAAAATTGCCATGGTATTTAGCAACAGACCCCCCCATAAACTGTATTTGGATTGAACTGGAAAGCATCTGGCTTCTGAGACCTTTCCTGATCTGACACAGTATCTGCACCCAGTTCTTGGCCAAGGCCCCTAGCAAACAGCTTTCCAGCTTGTAACAGTAAGGAGATGCTAACAGATCTAACTCTGAAATCTTGTCCAGATAAAATACACTTGGAGGGACCTGGATGTAGGAACCACTTATTGCCCAACTGAGACACAGAATATGGATTCTTCCCAGAAATTTTATGTAGACTCAAAAGAGATGAGGAAGATTCTACTCCACCCAGATGACAATAATCTCTACCGTTTCTCAGTGGACTGACCCTGCAGGTTCTGACATGCCCCCTGATGTAGGACACCACTGTGATGTTGTTCAACCTCACTGGAGATTAAAAAGCCTGCTGTCAGGTGACAAAAGGTGAAGGGAGCATGAAAGAGCTGGCCAGAAAACCAGGGTGTTCAAACTAACTTCCCAACCGGGGAGTTCTACTGGCAAAACAACTTCCCACCAGGGGAGTTCCACTGGCAATAACTCAGCAGCACAGAAGATTTATTACTGTGCCATCACCAATGGATTCATCTGCCTGTTTTCCAGACATGAATCGCTGAGTGCATGATCAATATTGAAGAAAAAAACCCTTTCAGGACAGGAGGCCATTTCCATTCAGCACACCTCAATATAAGGGTGGGAGAGACCATGATCCTGATCATCAGGTATTGAGACGCTGACAGGTGAAGAGATCTATATCAGGATTACCCAGCATCCTACCACCAGTATGCTCTAGTAGCAAAAACTATGTATCCTGAACTGTGATGGATTAAGCTCTCAGATACACAAGGATTTGCGTAGGAGTCACATGACCATTTTGAAAGACTAGCCTGACAATTTCTGAGAACTCCCTCTGTATACTTGACAAGACTCCCTGTCTCGATGAGAAGTGGATTGAGAACCCAACCAGCAGACATAGATGCTACATGATGTCTTAGAAACAGAGGTATGTCAGAAGAGAGCTCTGGAGGTTGTAAATGGGCAACCCTCTGGGCAACAATAGTACTCCTCTTAAAATCACATCTGCACCTCAAAAAATCCTACCCAAGGAACATGCCCCTGGTGCTCTACAACTAGACCCTTGTTATTTCACAGACTGTGGACATGTCCTAATATCTCACAGTTTTGGGAGAAAGTCATAGCATATATAGACTAAATTAGCGGAGAACAACAAGTTCCTAAGGTTCCTCTAATATGTCTCTTTAGTGGACACCCTTCTGCGAGAACATCCTCTCAGAGACCACCTCCACCCCTATCCCATTGGGGTCAATTATGCCTTCTGGCAGCCAGAAGAGCAATAATGCAATCCTGGATTAACCCATCTACCCCGGGATATCCCAAGTAAAACAAGGTCTCTTTACCCTGCTCCTTTTTGATCGACAAGACACGATTAACTCAAATTTTAAATCCACCAAAAAATTCTTTACGAGGTGGAGGGGCTTCATAGAACAGTAGCTTAACCAAGAGGAAATTAACCGTTTCATGACCCCTTTTAAATTAACAGAGTGGTACCTAATGGCTGACATCTCAAACTCCCTTGGGAAGCTCAAGATCAGAGATTTCTCAACTTCCAATACCACTCAAGCGTCTAGATTTCTCTGACGTTTCACTGTAAACAACAGCTGCTTAAGCTTTACTTATTCTAAGGCTGGTACCCTTACATTTAGGGCCCTCTGAGCTCTTTTAAGAGCCCTCGGGCCAACATGGTCTCTATAATTTGCATGAGAACTTATTAACATTACTCACTTTTCTTACTGTGTCATATGTTCACCCACTGTGCCTTTTTATGGTGTTAATACTGACTTTATAATCTATATACTGTTTATACCGCTGTAATCTCATATGTATACATCAAAACTCTGTACGGTTTGTTAAACTGAAAATTTCAATAAAATAAGAGATAAAAAAAAAATCACATCTGCTGGAATTAAAATTGCAGTCCCTAGAGATAGTAAGAACCACATTGGCTAGCAGAACTTGCTTATTATTGCTGGAGAAAAGTATTCCTCCTGGTACAGTCAGAGGCTTGAAGGTGACTGATTGACCCGCATGGTTTGAAGTGCTTGACCTAAGAGTCCAACTGTCTGAGACCAAAGATCTATCTTCCTATTAGAAGAGTAGCAACCAGGTACCCATAAGATATGTATGGGTGGCACAAATTTAAAAAAGGCCAGTAAGCAAGCTCTCCCCCAGAAGTGGATCTCTTTGCTGAATATTCGGCTGAGTACTCTCTCTCTCTTCATTTCTTTCTTGACACTGACTCTTGAATGGCAGTCCTATTTCATTTAGCAGACTCTGAGGCAGGAGGCCAGACCAAACACCGCTCTCAGTTGTCAAATTAAGCTAGCCCTTGAAGGGGACTGCTTAGACTCTCACAATGCAGACAAGATTGTCCCACTTGTAGAATTATTCCCAGCTATTTGTTATCTAATGAAGCTAGCCCTTGAAGGGGATTGTATAGAATCTAGCAATGCAGACACAATTGTTCTACTAGTAGAATTATCTCCAGCTATTTGCCATCCAGATAAAGCAAGCCCTAGCAGGTGGCAGTTTAAACTCTTGCAATACAGACCAGATTGTCCCACTTGTCAGAATTATTCTTTAGGATAGAATATTCTTCATCCCAACTTCCATTGCATTGGAAGAGAGGCAAAGGGTTAAAATGGTTGTAAACCCTGTTACACCACTTGTACCTACAGGTAAGCCTATAATAAGGCTTACTTTTAGGTACTATGAATATCTCCTAAACTTGCACAATTTAGGAGATATTCACTGTATCCGATTGTGCCGACATCATTGACGCATGCGTACTGAAAAAACAGCCCACTGGTACCATTTCTTCAGGGCCCTTACCATGACCGGTGGCTCCCACACGCATGCGCAGGAGTGACGTCATCGCAGCTCCAGCCAATCACAGCGCTGGACCCCACAAACCCAAAAGAAGCTCTGGGAGACATGTCCGCCATCACATCGGTGTGCGGGGACCGCTGCAACAGCTTTGATCTAAGGTAAGTATTTCATAATGTGCTAGTATGTGATGCATATTATCTCATTATGCCTTTGTCTTGCAGGTTTTTTATTTGTTTTTGAGGTTTACAGCCTCTTTAAGGCAGGCTGATTGAGTATACCCCTGAAGGACAAAGCATCCTCCAATAACAACTCCATGTATACGGCTAAGCTGATGAAGGCCACATCAACCAAACAGGTGACTTATTATGCTGGAAAACTTCTTCCCTATAAGTGCTTTAATCTGACAACCTAAAGTGCAGGTAGAAGTGTCCTGGTTGGGGTTTGAACGTGAGCAACCCAGTACTGCAAGGTGCTGACCATTAAGACACTCTGCTGCTCTGTCCTTCTGTTCAATTTGCACCTCTTCAAGAATGAGCTTCTAGCTTAAACATCATAGGAAAAAACACAATACACTCCTTTGGAAGTGCTACTTGCACTGCAGGTACCTCTGCAATTTTAGGCATCCTAGCAGCCGTACAAAAGGAGGTACAAAAACCTGCTCAAAGATCTTTCTCATCTGCATATCCATTTTAGGAAATGTTTGAAGAGGGTTAAATTGGCCAGTTGGCTGGTCCTGCAAGGAAAAGCTTGACATTGTCAGAGCAGAGAATCCTTGCACATGGAGAGTTGTAACAGACTCCTTTAGAGTGTCTTGACTACCCGTGGCAACATGTTGGTTGCTGTCATCTTACTCTTGCTGGATTCCTGAACAAGGCAGGAAATTCATACAGGGTTTACCAGCCAAGGCATGAGCAGCAAAGGCCCACTTTATGTTGTGCATAATAAATGTAGATCTGGTGATGCTTAATAGCAAGTATCCATTAGTAGGCATTCCATACACCAGCTTTAAGAGGCCTGCAGAAGGGCTAACAGTATCAGTAAGAAAGACACTGCCCCTTTCCAGATATAACCTGCATAGAGCAGACAAGGCATAGAGGTATTAGGCTGCTGGGCACAGGGACTTGTGAAATAATGAAATCTTAGTAAGTTTAAGCCAAAACTCACATTGTTAAGAAAATATTATAACATGTACAATTGCTACTCAGCCATGCAGTAATTTATTAAATAACCTTCCCAATTTGAACTGCAGCTGCTGACGTTTCTTAAACTGTCCAGAGAGACAAATTATCAGTGGTTTGTTTGATAGGTAAGAGAAAACCCCTAATGGGTTAACCACTGCTAAAGGAATACTACCACAGCAGACTTCTCACATCAGAGCACCACTACACAGGTGATTTAACCACTTGCCGACCGTGTAACGTAGATACACGTCGGCAAGTGGCACCCATTGTTGTGGGAGGACGTTATATAACGTCCTCCCACAATCGCGCTCCCGCGCGCCCCCTGGGGCGCGCACCTGGGAGCATCCGTGACCGCCGGGTCTGTGAGACCCGGCGCATCACGGATCACGGTAAATGGCCGCTTGGAGCGGCCGTTTACCACGTGATCGCTCCGTCAAATGATGGAGCATCACATGTAAACAAGGCGGAAGTGCCGGCTTGTCTCCCCCCTCTCCGCACCGATCGGTGCAGTGTGACGGGGAGGGGGGGGGAGAGGAGATGCAGCGGTGCTGTGGGCAGGATCTGAAGTGCCCACAGCACCGCTATGTGACAGGCAGGGACCCCCTCATCACACATACACCCTCATACATGCCCACCCATCCATCACC
>BLSH010268020.1:127865-140776 GCA_018402905.1 Glandirana rugosa
GGGTAGCATCATGACTAACATAACCAAAACCTTCAGCTTTGCACCAATTCTTTAACCAAACATTGAACTCTGCTATACGAAGCACTTTCTCGTGTTTTCCATTATGCACAGATAAGACCTCTGAAAATGTAACAGTACACCCTAACTGTTGAAGATCCTGGCCCAAATTCTTAAAATCCTTCTGCACAGAATGCACATCATTCTGGGACAAATCATTTGTGCCAAGGTGCACAACCACATCAACATTGCACTCTTCGCTAGCTTTTTTGACAATTCTTACAATGCGCCCCTTATCTCTCCTAACAGTAGCACCAGGCAAACACCTAACTTCCTTTGACACTTCCACATGATTTCCTATAGCAACACCTCTTACAATTGAATCACCAACAAGAAGATGACTTCTCCTTTTAGGAGCCTTATCCACAACTCTTGCCTGGTGAGTAGCCTCAGATAAAACAATTACTTTTGGAATTGCATTTTTTTCTCAAGCTCCTCCATGTGCAGAGAAGGGTTGCCAATCTCACAAGTAGCTATGTTTGCAGCCTTTGTATCTGCTTCTAGCTCAGAAAGAACACTATAGGGGTTACGCAGTGTCAAACCAAAAGCTACATGTTTATGGTCCACAGGCCTTACTCTTCCAGACCCAACAGTTGTCCACACTGCCCTTCTCCTATGCAGTCTTTGAGGAAGAGGTGGATTATTGCAGGGTAGCTCAACACAACAAACTTGCTTAGACAACCTCCTGATCTCAGACTGCAGAGCACATACCAAGGAATTTAGACAGGCAATGTCATCACGTAGACTAGAAACCTGCATACAAATGGGACAGCATCCCAGCTTCCACAAAGCACCACGAAAAATAAATGCCAAACAAGTATTGCACTGAACTAAACCAAACATCTTTAAAGAGAGATTTACTTAAATTCAAACACAGGTACTAATCAAATAGAGTTGGCTGTCTCCAAACTCCTGCTGTTTTCAAACTACTGTTTGTTCAAAACTATTGTACTTTCGTCCTACTGCACTTTTGTACTGC
Source organism: Glandirana rugosa (assembly GCA_018402905.1). Classification (NCBI taxonomy): domain Eukaryota; kingdom Metazoa; phylum Chordata; class Amphibia; order Anura; family Ranidae; genus Glandirana; species Glandirana rugosa. The sequence goes on from BLSH010268020.1 coordinate 128,902, forward strand.
TGCAATTGGAAAGAGCAACTATCAAGAGTAAACTCTACAAGAGTTGCTTCCCTTCTTAAATACAACACTAATCTAAACTAAACTAAAGCCCACCTCTATTACATATGCTAATTGACCACACCCAGTATTCAGCACCTCAACAGCACTTAGCAAACAAACACTAATAACACTAATAACAACACAGCCAAAATACCAATGTTAACAAGCAAACAATTTAAGAAAAGCAATTTGAAATACTTTAAGGAATCTAGAAATAATTTAAACTTACTGTATCCAACTACTGTTTGTTCAAACCTATTGCACTTTTGTCCTACTGCACTTCTGTACTGCTGCAATTGGAAAGAGCAACTATCAACATCAACATCCCTTTCATAAACTGCTGATGAACAGTAGATGGAAGATACATGAATAAAATGTAACTGATAAGATAAACTATGAATAAATTCTAGTTTTGAAAGGTTATATGATCCCTAGTTCACTACCCTTTAATTGAAGAAAGAAGCAGCCTCCTATTAGGAGTGCCAATTCTAATTAGGTCAAGCCTGTTATTATTATTATTATACACGATTTTTATAGGGCCAAATGTTTGTGCATTGCTTTCCAGTATTAAGGGAGACAGTACTGTTTTAATACAATCCAATACAGAAGGGTTCAGAGGGCCCTGTTTGTGAGCATTTACAATCTAAAGGAATGCAAAAGGTTAGGACTATGAGGGGGTGAGTTGATGGAGAAAGTAAAACTTGAGTTGTTAGTTAGAGGTAAAATTGGCCTCCCTAAAGAGATTTTTTTAAATATTGCCTGAAAGTGGACATAGTAGTAGATAGCCAGATGGCTTGGGGTAGGGAGTTCCATAGGATGGGGGACGCTCTGGAGAAATCCTGAAAATGAACATGGGAGGAGATAATGAGGGGGCGAGAGAGCAGATGGTCTTGGGAGGAGTGAGGAGGAAGGTGTGAAGGATATTTCGAGATGACTTTGGTGATGTAGCTTGGGGCAAAGTTGTGGACACCTTTGTATGTTGTGGTTAGTATTCTGAATTTTATGTCTTGAACAAGCAGGATTACTGATACACCGAAATAATGATATCCATGTGTAGTGGGGGAATTAACAAGAAAGTGAATTTGTTGCTGTGTGGTGTCATTTGCAAAAAGGGGAGAATGTTGGAAATGTTGTGGAGTTGAAAGTGGCAGGATTTAGTGATTGGATGTGAGACCGAAAGAAGAGGTTAGAGTCCAGAATTAAACCTAACAAAAGCCTGGGTAGAATCTGACAAAAATGTGAATTGAAGAGCCACACTGCTGCTGAATAGGCCAGATATGGATTTATTCCACTAAGGGTCAGGAGGACAATCAAAGTATCCAATGTGTTTTGGGGTCCAAAAATATCAATTTCATTATGGCTAGAAAAAACCATAAGGACATTTCCATATCAGTTCAATATCAATATAATGTCCATCCTCAGGTTCCCCTGGTGAATTGTGATCCTTACTCATAAACAGCATGTTATAACTTATCTTTAAAGATAGATCTTTCCCCTCCTGCCATATCTTGTCATTAACATGCTTAGCAACCTTTCTAACTGATAGTGGTGTTAGTCCATACAAAACAGCAAGATAAAGTAAGACAGCGTTATAGGTGACAGCTACTTGAGTGTAGTGTCTCAGATGCAACTTAGATTTTGATGGTTTCTCTTTAACCACTTCCCACCCGCCCTATTAACAATTGACGGCGGGGCAGGGGGTTCGTTATCCTGATCGGACGTCTATTGACGTCCTCAGAATAAGCCGCTACCACATGCCCACGGGAGCGCGCATCGAGGCAATCTTGCACGGCTCGTAAACACAGCCGATCACAGGTACTTCTGTGAAACGGCAGCACGCCGCAGGACACTCCAGTGCGCGCCCCCAGAGGCACGCCCACGTGATCGGGGGGAGTGGGTGACACAGCGCTTCCCCGGTCTGTAAACAGCCAATAAAATTGGCTGTTTACCATGTGACCGGCTGTGTCGAGTCAAACAAAACAGTGTCACTATGTGATCCCTGCTTTTTCTCCTCACACACCGATCGTGTGAGTAGAGAACAGAGCAGGGATCAGTGAGTTACTCAGTGTCTTATCAGTACTGTACTGTGCACAACACACAACCCCGCCCCCAATAAAGAGGACCTGTCACCAGTACCATCTGGATCTGTCAACAGCCCATCTGTCACACAGGCCCACAAGTACCGCCATCTGTACCACCACCGGTACCGCCACACAGGCCAGCCCCAGTACCACTACTGGTACCACTAAACAGATCCACTACCACTACAGCCATCCATATCACCAGTACTGCCATCGGTACCGCCACACAGGCCAGCCACCAGTACCTCTAAACAGATCTGCTACCAGTACAGCCATCCATATCACCAGATCCGCCACCAGTACCATTATCGGTACTGCCACACAGCCCAGCCACCAGTACAGACACCGATACCACTAAACGCAGGTCCACCACCAATACCGCCACCCATCAGTACTGCCATCAGTATAATCACCAGGCCCACTAACATGTCTCAAAGAGAATATACCCCTGAGGAGGCTTATGAAATTCTTGCCATGTCGGATGATGAGAGCAGCAGGGAGCTCTCATCAAACTATTCTGGTTTGGAGTATGAACCATTAGAGGGCAGTGGATCAGAGTCTGATTCAGCTGAGGAAACCACCCCCCCCCTAAAAGAATGAGAAGATTAGGACCAAGAGCCAAAGACCTGCCCACCACCAGCAGCACCAGACCCCAGGAAGAGGAGCCCACTACTAGCACTGAAACTATACGCCCAACCCCAAGAACCCTAATCCATGCCCGGGCCCGGTCCTTCCTACCCGATGCATTGGCAAACCCCGTGAGGTTGCCCGCCAACTCAGGGTCTGCAATAGTCCCAAATTTCACCGCACAACCAGGTGTGCAGGTTGACACTATAAATTTTGCCCTATTGGACTACTTTTATTTGTTTTTCACCCCCGAATTGCTACAGAGTATGGTGGGCCAAACCAATCTGTACGCAGAACAATTCATTGCTGCCAAACCCACTTCATCTAATGCCTGCATGTTCCATTGGCGACTTCTGACACTGGACGAATTGAAAATATTTTTGGGCATCACACTAAATATGGACATTACACCAAAAAAATTAACTCCATGGGTATTGGTCCACCCGCCCAATCCACCACATGCCCATATACTCAGCTGTCATGTCCAGGACAAGATACGACATGATAATGCATTTCTTCCATTTTAGTGACAATTCGCAGTGCCTTCCCCCATATCACCCCAACCATGATAAATTAAATAAGTTACGCCCCCTAATTAATTCCTTTTCCCAGACATTCGCCCAAATGTTCATCCCAGATAAAAATATCTTTGTGAATGAGTCCCTCATCCATTTCACTGGCTGGCTGAATTTCAAACAGTACATACCCAGTAAAAGATCCAGGTCACTTCCGGTTCCGGCGCCTTATGGAGTAGCTGCTTACTACAACAGCTCCCTCCGTGAGACCCACACATCAGCCTTTAAAGTCGGCGAAAACCACAGAACGACCCCGCCTGACCCTACGTTCGATCCCGCGGTCATCATGGATTGCTTCTTGGACAAATCTGGGGCACGAGCCACCCTGTCTCAGCGCCTCCCGGACCAGGGGGATCAGGCCACGCCGCACGTAATGGCGGCTGCCTCAGAGATGGAGGTGAGTGCTCACACAGCCCCCAGCGCAGCACCGAACGAACTTAATAACACAGAACGAATTGCACAGGCAGTCGCTGCTCTACTCGCCCCCACTATTAAGGCATCCGTAGAGAAAGCAGTACAAGAAGGGATGCATGCAATTCATAAGGAGCTGAGAGAGCACAAGGCCAGACTAGCAGAGGCTGAGCAGCGCATCTCTCATGTAGAAGATGAGCTCTATCAAACTCAGGAATCTGATATGGCCCAGGACAGACAACTTAAAGCCATTGTGGAAAAGCTGGAGGACTTGGAGAATAGATCTAGGAGGTTGAACCTCCATTTTATTGGGGTCCCCGAATCGCTCCACACCCAGGCCTTAGCAACATTCTGCTCTACCAAAATACCTGAAGCTTTAGGCCTTCCAGGGCAATGTCTTGTCGAACGCGCGCATCGCCTGGGTCCACCAACACCAGATAAACCGCAACCAAGACCCATAATAGCCAAATACCTAAATTATGCAGATAAATCTATGATTCTGCAAAAATACAGGCAACAAAAATCTCTCTCAATAGACGGTGTAAAAATTCTGATATTCGCCGACTATTCGGCTGAAGTGGCAAAAAAAGAAAATCCTTCCAGGGGATTTGTGCTGAACTCTTTAAACACAACCTAGCTTTTCCTGATTATACTGCGACTGAAATCGCCATTTGGAGAACAGCTAACTTTCCACTGCCCACAGGAAGCTGAAAAATTCATACGTTCACTCCGGCCAAACTCCTATGCAGCGGTTGTGAACAGAGATATGCCCACATCACGCGCCCTGGAGATGAGAAGCCCCAGGAAGGACTCCCGAAAAGATTTAAACAATCTGGAGGGCGCAATACGTCCCATCTTCCGGACTGACACCCCTCATCATTTAAAAGAGGCTTTCTTTTTTCTTCTGCTTTTTCACTAGCCCGATTTACCAGCTAGTAATGAGCAAGAAGGACTTGCTGTGCAGCCTTCTTGGAACCCACAAAGGTGATAGGCTGAAAGCTTCACCCCTGGTAACTCCCTTCATATAATTCTCTAGTTCTCCCCTCAGAGGGATTATTAACCTCCATGCTCTCTAATCTCTGTTGTTTATTGTAAGTGCACTTGTCCTCCTGTTGCACATGCATTGGCCTGATGCGTGCATACCAATCTACAATCTAGTTTAAATATGCCTTAACCATAATGTTACACTCTTAATTTGGTTTGAGCTCTCTCCTCCACATACCTGCTGCTCTGGACTCCCCCCCAAGCCTGTTACTGAAAACTCCTCTCAGTAGAGAAGGCTACCTGAGATTACACTCTACCCATCATACTACCTATGCCAGATAAACACCTCCAGACCAAGGGTCCTCACCTAAATTGGGAGCTGATCTAAAGCAGTGATACCATGTGGAAGAAAGAGAAGTTCACGTGTGTTGTATGTTCCTCTTCCCCCCCTTTGTTTCCCCCTCCCCCCCCACATCTCCCCCAAACTGCACAAGACCTTACCATTGTATAGAGATCACTGGATCACCATCTTATTACACATCCTTAGGAGGTTTCAAATAACCTACATTCTACTATACTTCCTCATGACTCCAATTTCACCCCCAATTCGACACTGTACCATCAGCTCATACCCGCCTAATCCTACCTAACTATGAAAATAGTGACCTGGAATGTTAAGGGACTAGGCTCCCCCAATAAAAGAATAAAAATCCTTAGACACCTGCAAAGGCTTAAAACTGATATAGCATTGATCCAGGAGGCACATCTCACATCTAGGGATTTCTCCCGTATGAAGAAACTATGGGTGGGCACAGTGATAGGGTCAGAGGGGACCACTAAAAGAGCTGGCACACTCATCCTAATACACAAGAATTTCTCAGGGAAAGTAATTTCCTCTGTAAATGATGCCCATGGATGCATAGTCTCTGTCCATGTACAATGGGGATCTAAAAAATTCAACTTAATGAGTGTCTACACCCCAAATAGTCCTGACGATCAATTCTTTACAAATCTATCGACTCACATTCTTACGCTCCCAGAGGGACCTCACATTGGTAGGTGACTTCAATTCCACCATGTTCCCACTCGATGACAAACTCTCTCCCCATCCCCTCCCGACCAAAACACGGACACAAGGACCCACCCTACTCAACTCCACAATGACCTCTCTTCAGCTTATTGATCTTTGGAGACTCCAGCACCCAATAGACAGATAATTCTCCTTCTATTCCCCCCCACATAAAGTTCTCACAAGAATAGATTATATCTTTGGATCCGACAAACTACTCCCCTCATTACGAGGGACAGATATCCACGAGATAGCTATCTCTGATCATGCCCCAGTCTCCCTCACGTTACGGGATCCCACAATTCACCAAAACTGCCATATATGGCGTTTTCCCTCCTACCTCACCAAAAATACTGACTTCGTCAATTTTATCACTAAATTTTGGGAAGATTTCAAAATTACAAACCAGAATCATACTGAAAATCCTACCCTCTTTTGGGAAGCAGGAAAGGCTTATTTAACCACTTCAGCCCCGGAAGGATTTCCAGCTTCAGGACCGGAGCCCTTTTTGCGATTCGGCGCTTCGTCGCTTTAACTGACAATTGCGCGGTCGTGCGACGTTGTACCCAAACGAAATTTGCGTCCTTTTTTTTTCCACAAATAGAGCTTTCTTTTGGTGGTATTTGATCACCGCTGCGTCATTTCTGATCGCCGCTATAAACAAAAGAAGAGCGACAATTTTGCAAAAAAAATCAAATTTCTTACTTTTTCCTAAAATACAAATCCAAAAAAAAAAATATAAAAAAACATTTTTTTTCACCATTTTTGGCCGATTTATATTCTTCCTCATATTTGCGATAAAAAAAAATCGCAATCGGCGTTTATTGTATTGGTTTTGAGCAAAAGTGGTCGCGTTTACGGATGATGAGAATTCATTTTTGGGGTTTTTAATTCTTTTTTATTTTTTACTAAAAATGGCGGCGATCTGCGATTTTTTGCGGTACTGCGATATTTCAGCGGACATGTCGGACCATTTTGACACTTTTTTGGGACCATTGGCATTTATACAGCGATCAGTGCTATAAAAATGCACTGATTACTGTGTAAATGCCATTGGCAGTGAAGGGGTTAACCTGCAGGGGGCGCGCTAAGGGTTAACTATGTTCCCTGGGCGTGTTCTAACTGTATGGGGGATGCCCTATCTGGGGAAGGGAAGTGGTCACAGCCTTCACGTAAAGGAAGGCTGTGATCACAGCCCTTCCCCCTCACACAGAGCGGAGGTCCGTGTTTACATACACGGACCTCCGCTCACTCGCTCCGGGGGGGCATCGCGGGTGGCCGGCGGCAATCGAAGCCGCCTCACCCGCTCCCTGGCCCCCCCTGGACACAGTGAGCGCGCGCGCACGCCTCCGGCGGCGCGCGCGCGCTCACTAAACACGTTCCCGCAGCCGCCGTCGTATGACGGCGATTTGCGGGAACGAGCCACTTTGCCGCCGTCAAATGCCGATCGGCGGTCGGCAAGTGGTTAAGAGGCAGAATAATCTCCTACGCCTCCTTTCACAAAAAATGCTCCCTCCAAAAACTCAAAGATGCCGGTGCCAAACTCAACAGGGCCCAACAAACACTGGCTGCGGCCAACACCCAACAAAATAGACAACTATGGGAGGAAGCCAAAAGAACCTTTGACCTATGGGCTGACACTATAGAACTCTCCAAAAGGGCTCAGACGGACGCCATACACTACAAATTTGGAAATAAAGCAGGTAAATTACTGGCAAAGCTGTGCAAAGGCCCTTATAAGCCCACACACATTACTGCCCTAAGGGACAAATCAGGAAAAACCCACAACCTACCACGAGATATAACTCAGGTGATGCTAGATTTTTACACCTCCCTTTACGCCCCCAACCCCATTGACAAGTCCAAGGCACAACTCTTTCTAGACGACCTTAATTTTACTACAATATCCCCGGAACAGTTATCAGCACTCAACGCCCCAATAAACATCACAGAAGTAAAAGACACGATAAGCCATCTCCACTCAGGAAAAGCCCCAGGCCCAGATGGGTTTACAGGCGACTTCTCTAAAGCCCTAAAGGACACTCTCAGCCCAACCCTACTGACCGTATATGCTCATATCTGGACGGGGGGCATTTACCCACCAACCAGCAACCAAGCAATCATCAAGCTGAGAAAAAGGGTAAAGACCCGATGGAACCAGGTTCCTACCGTCCTATTTCCCTTCTAAACCTAGACACCAAAATATTCTCAAAATTAGTGGCAAATAGACTGGCAGCAATAATACCTGACATCATTCACCCTGCTCAGTCTGGTTTTGTCAAAGGCCGAACCGCATCCCTAAATATCAGAAAAATGATGACTATCCTCGAGGAAGCCGCTACGCACCCCCATTTGGAGAGAGCCATCATCACTTTAGATGCAGAAAAGGCCTTTGACATGTAAATTTTGACTGGTTATTCATGGTTCTAGATAAATTGGACTTTAAAGGACCCTTTATACACCTAATAAAACAGATGTACGCTCTTCCATCTGCCAAACTATTCCTAGCTGGCCAAATGAGTTCAGACTTTAGACTCTTCAAGGGGACAAGACAGGGATGCCCCCTTTCACCCCTGCTATTCAATATTGCCCTTGAACCTCTATCCAGACATCTGATATACAAGGCTCCCCTACATGGTGTAAAAGTGGGATCTGAAGAGCTACGAACAGCCTTGTTCGCGGACGATGTGCTGATATTATCAGCACTTCCCTCGAAAGATTTACTCACTATTAAGGAGGTTTTTGACAATTTCAAAACCTGCTCAGGGCTACGCATATATTATGGAAAAAGTGAGGTCCTACTATTAGGTTCCTATAAAACCCCAACCTGGGCGTCGGACTCACCCTTCATCTTAGCCAATTCCCATATTACTTATCTGGGTATCAAAATTGGTAAAACACCAGCTTCCCTTTACACTTTAAACTACCCTCCCCTCATAGACAAGATAACCAGAGAACTCACCAGCTGGATGGATCTCCCGCTCTCACTCCTGGGGAGGTGTCACCTGATTAAAATGGTTAGTTTCGCCAGACTGTTATATCCAATGCAGACAATACCTTTGCTCTTGAAGCACAAAGATATTAAAACCCTCAATAGCATTTTTATAAAATGTATCTGGCAAAACAAAAGAGCCCGAATTGCATTGAAACTCCTGTATCTCCCCAGGAGGGATGGTGGTGTTAACCTACCTAATATACGCTTATACAATCTAGCATGTCTATTGAGAATTGGTCTGGACTGGATAACCAAAGCTTCAAAATACTCGAACCATCACTTGGAGGCAACCATGGTGCACCCCCTCTCTTTGTCGGCACTCCTTCACACTCGTTGGAAATCTCTGATCCCCCCACTACAACATAATCTTCTGCTAAGGGACACAGTCATCGCCTGGAGAGAATCTCGAAAGCTTTTGGCTTTATCTCTAGGCACCTACTTATACAAGGTCACCCACATTTCACCCCTGGATGGTCCCAAAATGTCTTTCACAAATGGAAGGAAAAAGGCCTAACCACCTTTGCGGATTCATGCGACTCCACGAAAGGATCCCTCTTACTCTTCCAAACAATTGCCCAAAGATTCGATCTCCCCCAATCGCATATGCATAACTACAACCAGTGCAGTAGTTTTCTCAAATCCTTCGGCGCGAATGGTCCCAACAGACTCAGACTCTCCTTCATCGACCACCTGATAACCCAACAATCCTACTCAATATCTACAAGCCTCTACAGGTGGCTACCTGCTCCCAACCTACTAACTCAAAAAAAAAACCAACTGGTCTAAAGACTTTTTAGTAGAAAACCTGGAAGACAAAATCCTGGAAGGATACAACCTAATCCTTAACCTCACCCCCAGCGAACTAGGGAGAGAAACGCAAATGAAAATTCTGCACAGGGCTTACTTACCATACCTCCGTGACAAAGCCTCCTGTGACTCGGCGATCTGCCCTAAATGCTCTCAGCCTCTCCCATCCCTGGCTCACAGGCTCTGGCATTGCCAGAACATCGCATCCTACTGGGATCAAGTGCTATCCTACATCTCAGACATCACCTCACTACAATTGCCTAAGGACCCTATCCTACTTCTGTTTGGCTATTGGGATGAACCTTCAATAGCAAGCCACACACAATGTCACCATACTCCTCAAAAGCAATGGATACTCCATACTTTACTGGCTGCAAGGAAAAATATCCTGACCAACTGGATCCATCCTTTTTCTCCATCCATCTCCCAACTCCAGAAAGACCTACTCTCTCTGCTATATAAAGAAAGACTTTCAATGGATCTTCTCCACCCCACTTCGAAGGAAAGGTTCCTCAAGAAGTGGCAACCCTACATCTTGAAAACTGTCCCCTCAGCTGAAAGACAACCTCTACTCGACCAGCCTCTTAACTACCAAGACAACCTCAAACAGCTGTATGGGTGCTGAAACCTCCTACCACCATAATCCCCCTCTAGAAAGGACATTTTATCAATCTGTCTAGACTAGGCCATCCCTTGAGATCCACCCAGCTGCTTCCCACCGACAGGATTTATATGTTTCACCTATTCAGGTCTTGCATAACCCCCCCTCCCTCCCCCTTTCCTCCCCTGTACACATCCCTCATATTCACCTATAAAATGTGCCACTACTATGCATGAGCACTCCACTCATACCAAATCAGTCATTCAGCCAAGGGCACTAATCTTCAAGACACCAGCTCATATTATGATAAATTCAAAAATATGTTGTATCATTATTGTAACCTCAGTTTCTCTGTCAACAAATGTTCAAGCAGTGAAACCTGTCTCTGTATCCTATGTTGATTCAATAAAATTAAAGATCCAGGTATGGCTTAAAACTTAAACAAGTTGTGCGATTGAGCCACTGGCTATGTGTACTCCTTCAGAATATACAAAGGTAAAGACTCCCAACTCCAGCCCCGTGATTGCCCCACATTGGGACCAGTGGGAAGATTGTCTGGGAGCTTGCATACCCCCTCTTTGGAAAAGGATACCACCTATACATGGATAATTATTATACCAGCCTGCCCATATTTTGCCATCTATATCAAAAGACAACTCTGGCCTGTGGCACCTGCAAGAAAAACAGGAAGGGCTTCCCACAAAATCTCCTCACCCAAAAGCTACAAAACAGGGAATCTGCCTTCATGAGGAATGAAGAGGTATTGGCCATGAAGTGGAGGGGCAAGAAAGATGTCCACATCCTCTCCACTATCCACAATAACACCTCAGTGGAGATCCAAAGAAGACATGGCCCTGTTGTAAAGCCCAAGTGTGTCCACAACTACAATCTATTCATGGGGGGGTGGATTTAAATGACCATATGGTACAGCCCTATTTATCTACCTATAAGTCATGTTTTTGGTATAAGAAAGCCGCATTTCACCTTTTTCATATGGCCATGTATAATTTGTTTGTGTGTTGCTAAAGATTGTCCAAAAATCAATCCCTCACCTACTTCAAATACATTGAAAAAATTATTACTGCCCTCATTTATCAGCAAGGACCTGTCCCAGAAAGTATTCGCTCCGATAGTGTGAGTCGACTCCACGAGCAACATTATCCCTTCCCCGTCCCCCCACAGAATCCGGAAGAAGGCGACAGAAGAGATGCCGTGTATGCTCCAGAAGAGGAGTAAGAAAAGACACCACGTATTATTGCCCCGACTGTCCCTCCCAACCTGGCCTGTGCATCGGACATTGTTTCAAAAATTATCATACACAAATCACATATTAGTTCCCCATATAGACTATAGACTGCCATTTCAAATACCTGTGTTGACCATTTGCTTGCTACCATGTTATCTGACCCTGGCCTGTTTATCGACAATGTCTTTGCCTGCCATTTTAAACCATGTTTCTGACTTCCACGTTAACTGACCCTGGCCTGTTTACCAACTATGTCTTTGCCTGCCGTTTTAAACCACATTTCTGACTTCCACGTGCACGACCTCAGCCTGTTGATCGACCATGTTTTTGCCTGCCCCTTGGACTGATCTTTTACCCTTATACATTAGTACACAGGGGTCTCACATATGTGAGGGGCTCCAGAAAGCATTCTGAGTAGAGAAAACCAGTGTTTGGTTTTC
>BLSH010268020.1:140786-169976 GCA_018402905.1 Glandirana rugosa
ATCCCCGTCCGACCATATTATCAATAGGTCCATATCCATCATAGGAAAAGGTTTCTCCCCCATACGGTCGAGGGTCTGTTAGAAGGGTGACCAGGGTTATATACACCCCGTTAGTGCCCCGACCTCAACCCTCAGAAATGGAAGCATATAAGACTTCCTCATGTGTATTCAACACGCTAGCTCGGTGACCGATTCAAAATTCGGTATGGACCTAGAAAATGACCCATACATGACAAACTTTAAGTCGGCCGGTCACTTTACCTACTCCCTGAGTAGGTGTGTCTATGAAAATAGACCCTACTTGTAAACCCGCTTACAGACCCTTTTCCTTAATCCCCCACATTGAATAAGGTAAAGACTCCCAACTCCAGCCCCGTGATTGCCCCACATATATTGGGACCAGTGGGAAGATTGTCTGGGAGCTGGCATACCCCCTCTTTGGAAAAGGATACTACCTATACCTGGATAACTATTATACCAGCCTGCCCCTATTTCGACGTCTATATCAAAAGACAGCCCTGGCCTGCGGCACCTTCAAGAAAAACAGGAAGGGCTTCCCACAAAATCTCCTCACCCAAAAGCTACAAAACGGGCAATCTGCCTTCATGAGGAATGAAGAGGTATTGGCCATGAAGTGGAGGGACAAGAAAGATGTCCACATCCTCTCCACTATCCACAATAACACCTCAGTGGAGATCCAAAGAAGACATGGCCCTGTTGTAAAGCCCAAGTGTGTCCACAACTACAATCTATTCATGGGGGGGTGGATTTAAATGACCATATGGTACAGCCCTATTTATCTACCTATAAGTCATGTTTTTGGTATAAGAAAGCCGCATTTCACCTTTTTCATATGGCCATGTATAATTTGTTTGTGTGTTGCTAAAGATTGTCCAAAAATCAATCCCTCACCTACTTCAAATACATTGAAAAAATTATTACTGCCCTCATTTATCAGCAAGGACCTGTCCCAGAAAGTATTCGCTCCGATAGTGTGAGTCGACTCCACGAGCAACATTATCCCTTCCCCGTCCCCCCACAGAATCCGGAAGAAGGCGACAGAAGAGATGCCGTGTATGCTCCAGAAGAGGAGTAAGAAAAGACACCACGTATTATTGCCCCGACTGTCCCTCCCAACCTGGCCTGTGCATCGGACATTGTTTCAAAAATTATCATACACAAATCACATATTAGTTCCCCATATAGACTATAGACTGCCATTTCAAATACCTGTGTTGACCATTTGCTTGCTACCATGTTATCTGACCCTGGCCTGTTTATCGACAATGTCTTTGCCTGCCATTTTAAACCATGTTTCTGACTTCCACGTTAACTGACCCTGGCCTGTTTACCAACTATGTCTTTGCCTGCCGTTTTAAACCACATTTCTGACTTCCACGTGCACGACCTCAGCCTGTTGATCGACCATGTTTTTGCCTGCCCCTTGGACTGATCTTTTACCCTTATACATTAGTACACAGGGGTCTCACATATGTGAGGGGCTCCAGAAAGCATTCTGAGTAGAGAAAACCAGTGTTTGGTTTTCTGTTTTCCCAGAACAGGGTCTGGTTTCCCTGAGGCTTCAAAGCATTTGGGTGGGAGAAGCCTCTACCCCTGTCCCCCTGGCCCTAAGCTTGATGGTCCTTCCTGCTGTCTGGACCAATAATTTAGCTGTGCTGACCATATCGCTGCCTGTAATGACCCAGGACTATCTGGACCATGTTTCTTCCTGCTGCTTGGACCAATACTTTGGCTGTGCTGACCATATCTCTGCCTGCTGCCTCTACTGACTATGGACAGTATTTCTGTCTTGACATCTCTGCCTGCTACCTGGACCAATGCTTTGGCTGTGCTGACAGTATTTCTGCCTGTACTAACTATGGACAATATTCCTGCCTGCTGCTTGGACGATTGCTTTTGCTGTTGCTGACCACATCCCTGCCTGCTGCCTGGACCGATGCTCTCCTCTGTGGAGCACTGCACTACTAAAACCACAGGTAATCTTTTGTTATTTGGTATGTACATGCTATGTGTTAGAAATATGAAGGGCCTTCAAAAATGTGATTGGTAGTCAGAAAATGGTTTGTGTAATTTATGCTCCTAGAATGCCTGGAGGTGCTACTTGGATGTTGGGCCTCTATATATGGCCAGGCTGTGTAAAAGTCTTACACATGTGGTATTGCTATACTCAGGAGAAGTAGCAGAATGTATTTTGGGGTGTCATTTTGCTATGTACATGCTGTGTGTTGGAAATATCTTAGAAATGGACAACTTTGTGTAAAAAAAAAATGCATTTTCATTTTTTTTCCACATTTTCCAAAAACTTATGAAAAAAATGAACCGTTCAAAAGACTCATTATGCCACATAGATTATACCTTGGGGTGTTAGCTTTTCAAAATGGGGTCATTTTGTGGGTAATTCCATTGTCCTGGTGCTCAAGGGCCTTTAAAAATGTAATAGGTGGTTGAGAAATGAGATGTGTAATTTATGCTCCTAGAACACTTGATAGTGCTCCCTGCATGTTGGGCCTCTGTATGTGGCCAGGCTGTGAAAATGTCCCACACATGTGGTATCGCCATACTCAGGAGGAGTAGTAGAATGGGTTTTGGGTTGTAATTCGTGGTATGCATATGCCACGTGAGAGAAATAACCTGTTACAATGACAATTTGTGGGGAAAAAAAACAAAAACTTTATTTTGCAAAGAATTGTGGGAAAAATTTAATCCGTGAAAAAACTCACCATGCCTCTTACTAAATACCTTGGAATGTCCACTTTCCAAAGAGGGGTCATTTTGGGAGTATTTGTACTTTCCTGGCATGTTAGTGTTTCAAGAAATGAGATAGGCCGTCAGTACATCAGGTGTGATCAATTTTCAGTGATTTGCACCATAGCTTATAGACTCTATAACTTTCACACAGACTAAATAATATCCACTAATTTGGGTTAGCAGTATACATTTTGGCCCAAATTTATAAAGAAAATTTACTTTTTTACAAAATTTTACAGTACAGAATAAAAGAAGTGTTGTTTTTCAAAATTTTCGCTCTTTTTTTGCTTATAACGCAAAAAATAAAAAATCCAGCGGGGACTAAATACCACCAAAAGAAAGCTCTATTTGTGAGAAAAAAATGATACAAATTTTGTTTGGATACAATGTAGCATGACTGAGTAATTGTGACTCAAATTGTGAGAGCACTGAAATCTGAAAATTGGTCTGGGCGGGAAGTGTTCTAAGTGTCTGGTATTGAAGTGGTTAAGCTCTCAAATCTCATCTCTGTACATGTGATAAATGTTTTCTCAGAATAATCTTTTTCCCTAAGCATTCCTTTGTTTATCGTCAGGTATTGCCTTTATGCCAGTTCTTCTGATCTAATATTACCCTATGTAAACCTGAGACCTTTTTACGATCCACTGGGGGGGAGCTCCTGAGTGAGAGGATTGAGGCTCCACTCATTGTCCAAGTATATTGCTCATCTACTTCCGGCCATTTGGTAGCCTTGGTAACTGTTCACACAATGGGCGGCACATTGCGCTGCTTCTGAGTGATGCGTGATCGCGTCACTTCCTACGGGGCATGCACGTGACGTCACGGTGCAGCCCTTCCGAGCGGACGGAAGCCGTTTTCAGCATTCTGGGTGCATAGCTGTCTTCACCATGAGGGGGGGGGGCACTTGTTCGTTCCCTCCCCCCCCTGGCTGGTGGTGGATGATGGCAGTGGCTGGGAGGAGCCCATTGGGAGGTGCACACTGCCTATCCTGTCGCACCTGCCCTACATAATCCCAAGGGATGCTCTGATGGACATACACAGGTGCATTGGATCCTGCAATTATTTTGTTAGCCAATCGCACAGGTCACCTGTTAATATATAAAGCAGCAATCTGGTGAGGTAAGGCAGGGCTAATCTCCACAAGATGACTCCAGAATACTGATGCTCTGAACGCTGAGGTAACATTTTTCTAGCAAGCCGTCTTTTTTCTGTACTTCTCAGATTTATTTCAACTGGCTATATTATACGCTGGCTGTATACCTCAACCAGTCTTGACTTTCATACCCGTATATATTTTCCACAGAATAATGACACTCTCCCACATTGGTAGGAGTTGTTGCAAGATTCTCACTATCCTGAGCCATCTCTGAACTAGCTATTCTGCCATATGTTCTCACTGACCTGAAACTATTAAGGCACTCGGGTAAGTCCAAATATATTCTTTTGGACAATTAAAAAGGCCCACCACTTCATAGAGTCTTGTTTGAACACAGGAACTTTGATATGTATCTCTCTATTGATTTAATTTTATTTATTATTTGCAGGGTTCTTGGATTTAGTCACCTTGGTGTTATATTTTCCATATTTAATGAGTTTTCTGGAGTCATCTGGCTAGGCCCTCATATGGTTTTGACTGCAAGAGCGCAGGTGCGTTATATGTTATATTTATTTAATTCTCAATTTTTCTTTATTGGTTTTCTTGAGGTTGTACATAAGAAAACATAAACTGTTTAGAAGACAGATAACAGTGTTTGAATATTGACATTATTGCTTATTTGTTACTGGATCGAGTGCTACATTCTTAAGACCTTTTTACTTTTGCTATCTTGCATTTTTTGTCGGCCCGTCCAGTCAGGCACCAACCTCCAAGCCCGGCACCCCACCTGGGATCAAACTGTGCCTTAGACTCGGAGGTCCCGCCCCCATCTGACCCGCCACTGCTATTTAAGGCAATCAATAACACAGAAATAATTCTAGGGTTGGATGCACTCCTCAAATAACCAGACATTTGGAATAATAAAACACGTAAAACCAAATAACATAACTAAAAGAAAAAAAAGAATCCTAACTAGTAGCCACAGTCAGTGTCCATCTGCTCTTGAGATGTTGTTCGATTTTTATTCAAGTGGTTTCATACCATTTGTGCTATATTTCCAATTTGGCCTTGCAAGGTAGATAATTTCCCTGTGCGGAGGCAAATGTCTCCTCGTAATTGGCATGGGTATGGGTATTTTTAATAATTTCCCCAATAGAGGGAGTTAGTTTATCTTTCCAGTGGTGAACCAGTACCAGTCTTGCACTCAGTAATACATGAGATACAATTGTTCTGTGCTCCCTAGGGATCTTGTCTATTCCCAGGGATAATATTGCCAAAGCTGTTGAGAGAGAGAGAGTTTATACCTAGGATTTTGGTGAACATTTGGAAGATATTTGACCATAAGTAATACACTGATGAGCATGTCCAAAGCATGTGTAACAGTGTTCCCACAGCTCTGCAGCCTCTCCAACATGATGGGGAGGCCTGTGGAGTGAATTTCGAGATTCTATACGGGGTTAAATACCACCACAAGAGAATCTTTTGGTGCATCTCCCATAGGTTTGTGCTTTTGGTGGACCCATAGGTTATTTTTAACGCTTGTTGCCATTGTTCCGTTGTGAACCTGGTGTTTAGGTCTTTTTCCCATGCCAGGATATGCAACGTTTTAGTGAAATAAGTCTTATTATCTAGTCTTTTATATAGAAGGGATATACCTCTGGTGTCCTATAGTATTGGGCTATATTCCATGGAATGATCGCTGAGGTGGTGGGTTTTGATTTAATAAAATGCGCTATCTGAAGGTAAGTATAGTTTTCTGAATTGGACAGACTGTACTCTATTTGTAGAGCTCGGAAGGTCTTAATAGTTGGCCCTATCTTCATGTCGTCCACGTCTTTTCACCCTTGACGCAGCCATGTCTTGAGTTTTATATTCAGGATCATTAGGGACAAGCAATTTAGGGGCACGGGTAGTGCTATAGCCTTAGTTTCTGTGGTGGATGTTGTATGTAGGGTATGCCAAGCCTCAATTGACGCTTTTACAGTAGGGGATAAAGATTTGTCCACTGTAGTGAGATATTGACTGGCTATTAAGAAGTGGTAGGTATTATGGCTTTGGACCTGGTAATTTTCCAGGTCTACCCATCTGTTGTCTGTGTTTTGTTGAAACCAAGCTTTAAGCAGGGCCAGAATTGCTGCTGAGTGATAATCTTTTAATTTGGTCAACCCCACTCCTCCTGCCTCTGTCAAGTTGGTTAGGTTTTTGAATGCACATCTTGCCTTTTTTCCCCACCACAAGTACTGATTTATGGTGGATTGCGCTTTTTTAAAAAAGGAACTGGGTACTGGTATCGGCACTGTCCTGAATAAATACAGGAATTGAGGCAAAATGTTAATTTTAAAGGCGGCCAAGCGCCCCAACCACGACAGCTCGCCTAATTAAATACTTTGCAGTTTAGAGCGGAGCTCATTGAGGAGGGGGATGTAGTTCACCTTAAACAGGTCCTCTGGGTTCGGTGTCAGTGTAATGCCCAAGTATTTAATGCCTGTATCAGACCACACATAAGGGAAGGATTTGCTCAATTTCTTTTTGATCTGCGGTGGAATACCCAATCCCATCATATAGGACTTTGTATCATTCACTTTATAATAAGAGACCTGATTGAACATTTTCAATGCTGCGTGTACCGAAGCCAGGGATTTCTCCACATTAGTGAGAATACGAATTATGTCATCAGCAAATAAGCTGATAGAGTGAGACAATTTGTGGGCTCTAATTCCGGATATATCTGGGTAGGTTTGAATGTAAGTATCAAGGGGTTCCATTAATAAATTAAAAATTAATGTGGATAGTGGACACCCCTGGCGGGTCCTGTTTGTGGTGTCAAAAGGGGTACCCCTGAGGAGTATACTCTAGCGGATGGTACGCTATACAGGGCCATTATAGCTGAGTATATGGTCCTCTCAGGGCAACATAGTATTAGCCAAGTAACCCCAGTGTGTGCGGTCAAAAGCCTTCTCTGCATCCAAAGCAAGGAGCAGAGAAGGCCTTTTTTGTTGGTTAATACAGTGGACTATATTAAGTCGCCTTGTGACATCCGTGGTCTGTCCGCCTCTGGTGAATACCTATTGATCTGGGTCAATAAGGCAGGGGGAGCACATCTTGCAATCGGAGGGCGATAAGTTTGGCATATAATTTAAGGTTGTTATTTAACAGTGAGATAGGTCTAAAATGTTGGGGTACTGCTGGGTCTTTCCCTGGCTTGGGTAGGGTTTTGATCATCTCCTGAAGTATTTCCTGAGGGAAGGAGGAAGAGGCAACAGTGGCATTAAAAATGCATTCCAAATAAGGTGTCAGGATGTGCTTAAAGGACTTATAATATTCCCTATAAATCCATCCGGGCCTGGGGATTTGTTGTTTGGTAATAGTTCAATTACTTTCTGTATTTCAGAAGGTTGAAATGGGGTATTTAGTTTTGTTAGTTGGTGAGGAGTCAATTGGGGAAGGGATACTTTCTGCAGAAAGGAGTTGATCAATGTAGGTATTGGTTGAAATGTGTCTGGATCCTTATTGAGGTTGTATAATGAACCATAGTATGTGCGAAAAGCGTCCGCTATGTCTTTTGGGTGATGATGTTTCTCTTTGGTGCGTGGGTGAATTGGGTATGGTATTTTTGTTTTATATCTACAGCCTCGAAGGTGCTGTACTAGCATCTTACCAGCCCTATTGCCCATGGCGTACCACTGCATCTTGAGCCTTCTAGAGGCTTTCTCAAAGTTGTCTAGTAATAGTGATCTAAGATCTAGGTGAAGTTATGTCAATTTTTTGGAAGTAGTAGGGGAAGATGTTTGTTTATTAGCTGTGTCTAAAGTGTAAATTTCATCTGTTATTTCTTTGATTCGCCTTTGCCGCTGCCTCTTAACTCCTGCCCCCGTTTGATAAAAACCCCTCTCATATATGCCTTATGGGCGTTCCACAACATAAAGTTATCTTCTACTGTGGTGTCATTATCTGAAAAAAAGTTCTGTAGATGATCTTCTAGAATTTTCTTGGATTGGGGCTTCTGTAGTAAAGAGAGATTAGCCCTCCATATTGGAGCAAATGCAGTGGACAGGGAATCTTTTATCGTGATAGTTACTGATGTGTGATCCGCCCATTTGATCGTATTAATTGAGGATGCAGATATTTTGGACATCGTCTGCTGGTCTACTAAGAAGAAGTCTATCCGTGAGTACGTGTGGTGTGCTGTTGAGAAGAAGGTATAGTCCTTCTCACCTGGATGCAGGCATCGCCAGGCATCAAAGAGGTAATTTTGGTGAATCCAATTTTGTAGAGAAGGGTGATTCCTCTTAAGTGATGCTGTAGAATCCATGGTTGGATCAGCAGTGAGGTTTAAGTCCCCACAAATTATCAATGAGCCCCTCTAGTGCTAAGGGATTATCCTCCTTAGTTTGTTCAGGAATCGCACCTGATGGGAGATGGGCGCATACATGTTTGCTATGGTATATGTTTTTGAATTAATGTCACAGACCAAGAGGAGATATCTCCCTTGTGTATCTTTGATTTCTTTGTGCAGTGTGAAGGAGACTGTGTCCCTCACTGCAATGAGAAGTCCTCTCCTCTTTACATCTACATTGGCCGTAAAGACGTACGGGAAGCTTTTATGTGTGCATTTGGGCAGTGATTGACCATCAAAGTGTGATTCCTGCACACAGAGGATGTCACACCTAAACTGTAATGCTTCATCCCACATGGATCTCCTCTTGGCTGGGTGATTGAGAGCCCTTGTGTTAATTGTGAGGAGTTTCAGGCCCATGATGATGCTTTAAAGAGTAAGTGGGTTTCATAAATTGCCACACATTGGGTCGGGGCTCCCCCCGGTGGTTGAATTTGGTGTACACTCCCTTCACTATGTGTGTTACTGTATAAATTAAAATCATACTCACAGATTCCCAGGCAGGTACCGGGGTCTCCCTGCTGGGATTGTATGTGGGTTATGAAGCTTGACTAAACCAGTCAGAATTATCCAGTATGCACTCAGGTCCTTGCTGTGCCTCAGGCTGGATCTAGCAGTACTTGGGACTGAGTACAGCAAATGAACAAAGAATATAGAGCAAAAAATAGATGAACAAACAAAAGTGAAAACAGAACATTCAACCGTCACTGGTGAGTAGATGTTACTCGGGTGCAGCTTGTTGCTGCTCATGAACATTAAGGGGTTAAGTCGGTGCCAGGAGAGGAGATTCGGCAGCTCCTCGGACACCAGGGAATTCTGTGTTATATATCCATTCTTAGATATGGCTTTTGGAGTTTTTGGTTGTAACCACCCTCCAGTAAGGTTCAAAAGGGGGAATATTAGGTTTAGCCGTGGGGTTGCTGGATGGCTCTGGGACAATTTGCCATTTTTTAAGTAGGGCCAATCCTTTCTCCAGAGAATCCACAACATGTGCAGTGCCCTCATTAGTGACCATAATTTTTGTTCGGTACCCCCATTTATATCCGATATTGTGGTTTCTGAGAGCTTTGGTTATGGTGTTAAGGCTTTTACTCTTCTGTAATGTATACTGCGACAAGTCTGTGAAAAACTAACGTTTTTGGCATGATGGAGGTACATTCTCTCCTTTGCGCATTGCTGTCATTCGTTTTTCCTTGATGTGATAAAAATGTAAACGCAGAATCACATCCCTAGGGGTTTGGTCAGAAAGGTATGATGGCTTTGGTAAATGGTGGATTATATCGATGGTTGTATACAGGTCTGTGAGATCTGGAATTAATCCTTTGAAAAGGTTAGTGGCGTAGGCCCGGAAGTCTCCCGGCTGTACTGTCTCGGGAATACCTCTAATTTTTTAATTGTTCCTTCTACTTCTGTCCTCCATATCCACCATTTTGGCTTTTAGGGCCTCCATTTCCCTTTCCTTGAAGTCATGAGCATCCACTAAATCGTTAATAGTTGATACAAATTCCCCCATCTTGGCTTCAACATGCTCCAATCTATTTTCCACCCCCTGTATTTCCCTATGGAATCACTGCATGCATGAGACCATATCTGCTTGCAAAGAGCTTCTCAGGGAAAGCAGCATATATTTTAGGACCGAGTCCAGCACTGGGGTATTGGAGATGGGGAACTCTTCAATTGAATCTGGGAGTTCTTTCGCGTCCTCTCCAGAATCGGTGCTTATGCTGGCTGTGGGACTGCATCCGCTGCCATCCGCCCTAAATTTAGCTTTGGCCGGGCTTGCAGATTGGGGTGTAGGAAGGTAGGATCCTGGGCCATGGTTAGGGCTTCTATTTCTTGCTGTTGGGCCTGATTTAGGTGGCTGGGCAGTGAGGATGTATGCAGGGGTGGATGACGATCCTGCACCATTTTGCCTACCTCCGTCCTGGGCCTGTGTGAAATACATTGTGAGTTCTGAGGCTTCCTATCCTTCTTCCGCTTCCTCGTCATTATCCCTGGGGTGTAGATGAACTGATCGCCACATTATGGTGGCTATAGCTGGGTCTGGATAGCTGCTGTGTGCCACTATTCGTCCCTGGTGCACAGAGCTTTCCTCTCAAGCGGCCATCACGGTCCGCGGCCAGCCACGCCCCATGTTATATATATTTAGATGCTCATGCATGGGTGTATTTATATGCAATAATAAACGAAATAAGTACCGCGCTCATCTAGCAGTTATCACACATACAGAGGTATCCCTCCCGTATGATGGGTGTATTTTTACAAGAAACAACACCTACTGCATATGTAAATCATAGCGCTTACAACATCTTCATATACTCTAATAAACCACAGTCTTAATCACTAGAACTGCATATTATGTTGTCACGCCAAAGTGCAGTCTGTGTGTTCCTGAGCATGAATTTCAAACAAAGGTCTCTTTCATCCAGGATACCAGATTATCAAATTCAATTGATGTCCCAGGATAAATAATACAACCAATAAATGAACAGACATGCAAATGTGATAAATGTAAAGGTGATCTTCAGTGAATTCCCTCTTATGGGATCTATTGGCCTCCCCACTTACCAGATATCGGTGTTCACAAAGGTAATCTCACACAGTGGGAGACGAAGAAAGCCATCTGCATGGATGCTGGAGAGGATCCTTCCAACCGATTCCCAATGGATAGTGAACTCCGGACCCGGAAAAAACAAGTGGGGAACTCCAATCGTGAAGACAGTCAAAAATTTATTAAAACTAAAATCATAAAAACAAAGGTACAAAAACGGGCAACGAACAACCATCCAGGTCGGAACGATCGCAAACAAACCGTGGGTAAAAGGAGGAAACGGGACGCCGAGAGAGCTCCACCTGCGTTCCTCAGAGCGGAAATGACTGGATCTTTACTACTGAGAACAGTGGTGCCCCCCCCAAGAAAAAAAAATGTCCCCTTCAAAAAAAAAGTTTGTTTAAATTACAGTGCACTGTGTTCGGGCACTGGACACAAGCCACCTATTGGCTCCTGGTACTGTCAATCAATCACTGCAGTCCAATAGACGGCGGTGATTGATCTGGAGGAGCCTCAACGTCACTTTCGGCCATGGAGACTGGAGAGAGAAGCCGAACTCCAGTCTCCAGGCTTCAGCACACTCACCGCAAGCGTTGTCTCTGCATACAAACAGCCCCTGGCCAAATGCCGATCTCCTGCCTGCCTGCCTGCCTATTAGATGGGGTAAGTGCAGGACTTGTCCGGACTTCGGGGGGGGGGGGTGCCGCAAACCCCTATCTGGTGACTGTATACACTATCTGGGACCCTGTATACCCCTATCTGGGACCCTATATGCGCAATACTCTGCATGGAGCTTCCTATGACATGTCCTATCTGCAATATTCTGCATGGAGCTTCCTATGACATGTAATATGTGCAATATTCTGCATGGAGCTTCCTTTGACATATCCTTTGTGCAATACTCTGCATGGAGCTTACTAAGACATGTCCTATGTGCAATATTCTGCATGGAGCTTCCTATGACATGTACTGTGTGCAATATTCTGCATAGAGCTTCCTATGTCATTTACTATGTGCAATACTCTGCATGGAGCTTCCTAAGACATGTCCTATGTGCAATATTCTGCATGGAGCTTCCTTAGACATGTCCTATGTGCAATATTCTTCATGGAGCTTCCTATGACATGTAATATGTGAAATATTCTGCATGGAGCTTCCTATGATATGTGTTATGTGCAATATTCTGCATGAAGCTGCCTGTAACGTGTACTATGTGCAATACTCTTCACGGAGCTTCCTAAGACATGTCCTATGTGCAATACTCTGCATGGAGCTTCCTATGACCTGCACTATGTGCAATACTCTGCATGAAGCTTTCTATGATATGTTCTATGGTCAATATTCTACATGGAGCTGCCTGTGACATGTACTACGTGCAATATTCCACACAGAGCTTCCTAAGACATGTCCTTTGTGCAATATTCTGCATGAAGCTGCCCATGACATGTACTATGTGCAATACTCTGCATGGAGCTTCCTAAGACATGCCCTATGTGCAATACTCTGCAGGGAGCTTACTAAGACATGTCCTATGTGCAATACTCTGAATGGAGCTTCCTATGACATGTACTGTGTGCAATATTCTGCATGGAGCTTCCTAAGACATGTACTATGTGCAACATTCTGCATGGAGCTTTCTATGATATGTACTATGTGCAATATTCTGCATGGAGCTTCCTAAGACATGTACTATATGCAATACTCTGCATGGAGCTTCCAATGACATGTACTATGTGCAATTTTCCATATGGAGCATCCTATTACATGTACTATGTGCAATACTCTGCATGGAGCATGAACAGCCGCAAACCCCTATCTGGTGACTGTATACACTATCTGGGACCGTATATACCCTTATCTGGTGACTGTATACACTATCTGGGACCCTTTATACCCTATCTGGTGACTGTATACACTATCTGGGACCCTGTATACCCCTATCTGTTGACTGTATACTCTATCTGGGACCTTGTATACCCCTATCAGGTGACTGTATACACTATCTGAGACCCTTTATACCCTATCTATTGACTGTATACCCCTATCTGGTGACTATATACCCCTATCTGGGTCCCTGTATACCCTACCTGGGACCCTGTATACTCCTATCTGGGACCCTGTATACCACTATCTGGTGACTGTCTACCCCTATCTGGGACCCTGTATACCCTATCTGGGACCCTGTATACCCCTATCTGGTGACTGTATAGCCCTATCTGGGATCCTGTATACCCTATTTGGTGACTGTATACACTATCTGGGACCCTTTATACCCTATCTGGTGACTGTGTACACTATCTGGGACCCTGTATAACCCTATCTGGGACCCTGTATACCTCTATCTGGTGACTGTATACACTATCTGGGACCCTGTATGCCCCTATCTGGTGACTGTATACACTATCTGGGATCCTGTATACCCCTATCTGGTGACTGTATACACTATTTGGGACCCTGTATACCCCTATCTGGTGACTGTATACACTATCTGGGACCCTGTATACCCCATCTGGTGACTAAATACACTATATGGGACCCTTTATACCCCGATCTGGTGACTGTATACACTATCTGGGACCCTGTATACCCCTATCTGGTGACTGTATTCCCTATCTGGGACCCTGTATACCCTATCTGGGGCTCTGTATACCCTATCTGTGGACTGTATACCTTATCTGGGACTCTGTTTACTGCTATCTGGGACTCTGTTTACTGCTATTTGGGATTCTGTATACTGCTATCTGGGGCTCTGTATACTGCTATATGGTGACTGTATACTGCTATCTGGGGCTCTGTATACTGCTATCTGGGGCTCTGTTTACTGCTATCTGGGGCCCTGTATACTGCTATATGGCAATTCTGTATACCCCTATCTGCTGCTTTGTTTACTGCTATATGGTGACTCTGTATACTGCTATCTGGGGCTCTGTATACTGCTAACTGGTGATGCTGTATACCACTATCTGATGATGCTGTATACCACTATCTGGTGATGCTGTATACCCTATCTGGTGATGCTGGGCTGTATACTCCTGACACAAGAGGTGGGAACTATAAGGGGTGGGGCATATGAGAAGTGGGAGGGGTCAAAAAGGAAGGACGGGGTCTGGTGCCCCCCCATTCTAAAATTTGAGCTTATGCCTACTCACAAGACTAATCTTATACAGGTTCTGAGGCACTCCCCTTTCCTCCCCTTCCCTTCTCTTTCCTCTCCTTATATTTATCCCTGTTATCTGTTAAGCACTATAACCTACTGGGTTGTACAGGCTCTCTCAATTCATATAACTATCTTTAATCAGTCGTGTGTATTTATTCCTTTGCTGAATTATCCCTGTTATTACTCTTTTACACTGAACTATGTATGAACTAAGTATGAACTAAGTATGTGTATATTGTGACTCTAATTACCTTGCTGCCTCAAAGGCTTGCATACTCACAATAAAAATGATTGAACAAAAAATAATGGCCAAAGAATTGATTTGAAAGCTTCTGCTTCAATTGACTCCAGTGGGGTTGGATAACGTTTCAAAGCTGTTCAGTGTACCTCCAGTGAGCTGAACCTAGGTACACTAGGTTTATCCCTACTCTATGAACCTTTATTAATCCTTTGCTAACCCTAAAAATCCCAAAATTAACTCCTTCCTGCCCTTCACCCCTTAGCTACTGGTTTTCCACAGTTTTTTTAAGCAACATCTTAAACTTATGTCACATATTTTTATGTATAGTTACACTTCTTATTTTAAAATTAAATTTGGGTCCAGTGCATGCATGGCTTTTCAAGCTGGTGGACTCATTCTAAGTGAGCTCCAGTCCTGCTCCGCACTCTATGGCCCCTGGACAGCTACACAAGCCTCGCACCACTTCAGGGGTGAGTGACTCCAACCCCTACTTACCCTGGGCACCACATGGTGAAGATCAGATACCAAAAAACATATTCCCGGTACCATTCTGAACCAAGGCCTGCAAACACCATGTTGAGATTCCTGACTAGGCCTGCATCCCCGGCCTTGAGTTTACAGGATGACCCGGCCAAACAGATAACTGTCCCAATGGCTGAGAACTCCTCACAATTGGCCCCCTCAGTACAGCAGGCCCCCTCTTCCCAAACTTTATTAACATCTGAACTGCTGGATGAAAAGCTCCAGACACTGCTTCTCCAGATTACTGACAATATTCCTCAAGAAGTTGGGAAGATTTCTCAGAAATTGTGGTGAGAGATAGATCAGCTTGGGGAACGCACTGATAGGTTGGAAATTAAATTTGATGACACGATTCAATATGTGCATGCTTTGGAAGAGGAGAATTCCTCCCTTAAACACTCCATATCCCAATTGCAACTACACCAGGAGGACTTGGAAAATAAAGAACGCCGTCAAAACTTACCTATTCGGGGGGTGTCAGGAAATGTGCCAGATAGTAAGGTACGTCCCTATCTCCTGGGTCTAATTAACCTTCTAGCTCCTGATGTGGCTGACATAGACTAGCGTCTAGACAGAATAAATATATACCTGTGCCCAGATCCCAATAGCTTGTACATGTAATGAACTACTTGGTGCTAAAGGGGTGTGACCACATGTTAACACTACAAATACCAAATGGACCCTCTGCACACTGCTACACCCTTCCCAGCAAACTATGCAATGAAAAACAGGGATATTTAGTTCACATATATTGCAATACATGTTTAAGCTGACCTATTCCTTGAAAGTAATCCCTCTTCTGGCCAGTCCTACACTGCCTTGCCACTGCAAATGCTACGGTGGTCACCATGCCAACCTGGGGCATAAAGACACAAGATGGGGGGGGGGGGGGCGACTAGGTTCAGATCTGGTCACTGACCTGTATATAACAGAATAAAGATATACCTGTGCTCAAGTCCCAATAGCTTGTACATGTAATAAACTACCAGGTGCTACATTGCATAATTTGCTGGGAAGGGTGTAGCAGTGTGCAGAGAGTCCATTTTGTATTTGGCGTCTAGACAGGGTGCACAGATCCTTGGCCCCTAAGCCTCCAGCAGGAGCCAGACCAAAAGATATAGTGATCCACTTTTACTACTATGACAGCCCTCAAGCTTGCAACTTGCAATCGTTCTCATATTGAATACAATGGGGATAAAATACAGATCTTCAGCAATCTGTATTACCTTGGCAAGAAGGCACAACCTGGGGCCTATCACCGCACACCTACAGTTCCACAAAATTCCTAATTATTGGGGTTTTCCATTCTGCCTCAGTGTTACAAAAGAGGACACGTAGTATGTTCTTCGAGACCTACATGAAGGAGATACCTTCCTTTAAAAGTCTGGGCCTTCCACCTCTTCTAGCAGGAGACCTAATTCCCCCGCCCTCCACTCCATGAGCCCTTTCTGCTCTTACCAGGATCTGGACCCCTGCCAGAGGATCAGCAAAGAAGGCTTCTTCTACTCACCAACGTTCTCATGATAATAAGTACCCAACCTGATCTTCTCGAGGGTATCATCCAGGCTCTAACTTATATTGCGGCCTTGGTTCCGCAATGACTTCCACATGAGATTTCTCCAGCTTTTCACTGTTTTCTTTGTTTTGAGCTCTGTTACAGCCCAGAAACGTGTGGTTACTAGGGATGGGCTGAGCACCCCCCAGTACGGTTCCCACCAGAACTTGCAAACAGGCAAAAAATTTGTGTGGACACGGGAACCCTATTAAAATGCATGGGGCTCAAACATGAAAAATCAAAAGTGCTCATTTTAAAGGCTTATATGCAAGTTATTGCCATAAAATTTGTATGGGGACCTGGGTACTGCTCTAGGGGACATGTATCAATACAAAAAAGTTTTAAGATTTTAATAATGATTAAAGTGAAAACATAAAAATAAAACATTCCTTTAACCACTTCAATACCAGACCAGACCAATTTTCGGCTTTCAGCGCTGTCGCAATTTGAATGACAATTGCGTGGTCATGCAACACTGTACCCAAACACAATTTTTATCATTTTGTTCCCACAAATAGAGTTTTCTTTTGGTGGTATTTGATCATTTCTGCAGTTTTTATTTTTTGCACTACAAATAAAGGCCAAAAATTTTGAAAAAAATTTTTTCTCTGCTTCTGTCACAAAACATTGTAAATAATTACATTTCCTCCATCACTAATGGGCACTGTTGTGGCTACACTGACCATCACTGATGAGGCGGTACTGATTGGCACTGATGAGGTGGCACTGATGGGCACTGATGATGAGGCACTTATATTCAGCACTGATGGGCACTGATAGGTGGCACCGATAAGCAGCACTGATGGGCACTGAAAGGTGGCACTGATATAAGACAAGGAAAGGGAGGGAGGCGCACCTAAGTGTAGTATTAAAAAGTTTATTCAATGCATAAGACAAATGCACACTTACAAAAAGATGTAGATAAAAAGCATGTCCATCCATGTGGCAGTGGATGATGGTGATGGTCTGCAAGAGGTGTAAAGGGTCCGGAGCAGTGTCTGGAGGGATCACCCATGATCAGCGGTGTCTCCTCAGTC
The DNA here is from genome assembly GCA_018402905.1 of Glandirana rugosa. Lineage (NCBI taxonomy): Eukaryota > Metazoa > Chordata > Amphibia > Anura > Ranidae > Glandirana > Glandirana rugosa. The sequence continues at coordinate 158,111 of BLSH010268020.1, forward strand.
TGAAACATGGGCAATCCCCCCAGACACTGCTCCGGACACTTTACACCTCTTGCAGACCATCACCATCATCCACAATGCGGATAGAGCCCGTTTGACTGCCACACGGATGGACATGCTTTTTATCTACATCCTTTTTGTAAGTGTGCATTTGTCTTATGCATTGAATAAACTTTTTAATACTACACTTGGGTGCACCTCCCTCCCTTTCCTTGTTTTATGCTACAGAGCTTTGGACACACTCTGGGGATGGCTGCTACCTTTATCTTCATCATCTTCACTTACTCATCCAATCACCCAGGAGCACCATAGATGATATAAGTGGTTTTACCCCCGAACATCAGCACCAGAAAACTACCTTACCTTTGGCACTGATATGCAGCACTGATGGTCACTGATAAGCAGCACTGATGGACACTCATAGGTGGCACTGATGGGCACTCATAGGCGGCACTGATGGACACTCATAGGTGGCACTGGACACTGATAGGTGGCACTGCTGGGCACAGGTGGGCACTGATAGGTGGCACTGGTGGGCACTGATAGGTGGCACTGATGGGCACTGGTGGGCAGCAATGACATATTGTACTGTAATGTTGTCATTCCCTGGTGGTCCTGGGTGGGCTCCCTGGTGGTCTGCTCCCTGGTGGTCTAGGGTGGGCTCCCTGGTGCTCTAGGGTGGGCTCCCTGTTGGTCGGGATGGGCTCCCTGGTGGTCTGCTCCCTGGTGGTCCTGGGTGGCGATCCTGGGGGGGCTGCACTGATAAACAATCAGTGCAGACCCTCTCTTGTCAGGAGAGCCACCCATCGGCTCTCCTCTACTCACGTCTTACAGCCGTCCCAATGCTGAGGAGGTTAAAATTAAAGTATCAGAGATGGATCGTGGGAGATTGTGTCAGGATATGCCCAAGGTATTAAATCCAGGTATAGAATATAAATTAATTCTGGATTATAATATTCAGTTTAAACAGATGAAGAGGATCATTAAGAGGCATTGGAAGGTCCTTAACCGCTTGCCGACGGCTGATCGGCAATTGACGGCGACAGAGTGGCTCTGTAACGCGAAACGCCGTCATACGACGGCGGCCGCGATACAGAGCCACTGTGAGGCTCACTGTGTTCGGGGGGGCCAGGGAGCGGGTGCGGCGGCTTCGATTGCCGCCGGCCACCCGCGATGCCCCCCCGGAGTGAAAGAGCGGAGGTCCGTGTATGTAAACATGGACCTCCGCTCTGTGTGAGGGGGAAGGGCTGTGATCACAGCCTTCCCCAGCTAGGCAAGCCCCCATACAGTTAGAACACGCCCAGGGAACATAGTTAACCCTTAGCGCGCCCCCTGCAGGTTAACCCCTTCACTGCCAATGGCATTTACACAGTAATCAGTGCATTTTTATAGCACTGATCGCTGTATAAATGCCAATGGTCCCAAAAAAGTGTCAAAATGTTCCGACATGTCCGCCCCAATATCGCAGTACCGCTAAAAATCGCAGATCGCCGCCATTACTAGTAAAAAATGTAAAAAAATAAAAACCCCAAAAATGAATTCTCATCATCCGTAAACGCGGCCACTTTTGCGCAAACCAATCAATAAACGCCGATTGCAATTTTTTTTTATCGCAAATATGAGGAAGAATATAAATCGGCCAAAAACGGTGAAAAAAAATGTTTTTTTATATTTTTTTTTTGGATTTGTATTTTAGCAAAAAGTAAGAAATTTGGGTTTTTTTGCAAAATTGTCGGTCTTCTTTTGTTTATAGCGGCGATCAGAAATGACGCAGAGGTGATCAAATACCACCAAAAGAAAGCTCTATTTGTGGGAAAAAAAGGACGCAAATTTAGTTTGGGTACAACTTCGTAGGACCGCGCAATTGTCAGTTAAAGCGACGCAGCGCCGAATCGCAAAAAGGGCTCCGGTCCCAAAGCTGGAAATCCTTCCGGGGCTGAAGTGGTTAAGAAGGACAAAGTGTTAGGACCCCATTTGCCAATTAATCTGGGGTTTATATACAGGAAAGCACCTACTTTGAAGGATCGCCTGCCCCACCCCCCCCCCCCCCCCGGAGTAGTTGATCCACCTATTAAGAAAAGAAGTATTGTTTTCAATTTTTTGATCGGCTTACATGCATGTGGCAGATGCCTGGAATGCAGGCGTGCTAGGTCTAACCTCAAGAAGAGGAAGGAGTTCATAGCCACCAGAACAGGTAGGAACTATCCTATTCGTTATTTGATCACATGCACCACAATAGGGGTTGTTTATGCTCTGGAGTGTGACTGTGGCTTGCAGTACATAGGCTGCATGTCCAGAGCATTGCATATACGAATAGAAGAGCATATTAGGAACAAAGGGGATGAAACACAAAACGTATCTAAGCATTTTAAATATAAGCACAATAAAAATTTAGAGTCTTTTAAGTTCTGGGGTATAGAACAAGTTAAGTGTCATTGGAGAGGGGGCAATTAAATTAGTTAAGTAGACGTTAATTCTCTAGGATTTATGAGGCTAAGGTCCTTGTACCAAAAGGGTTAAACGTGGACTTTGACCTTAACTGCTTTATCAGTAATAGATAATAGTCTGGTGTTTAGGCTGTGTCATGATGTATGTTTTTAAATTATTCTTTTAAAATATTTTTTTTTTCATATACATTTTATATACATATATTTCTATATTTACCTTGTTTTATGTGTAATTTAGTAATATTAATTTGATATCTTTTTTATAATTTGTTTTATAATTTTTATCATTTTTATTTTTTGTATATTTGCACATTCCAATGTACAGATGCTGGCACCGGCCCAGACAATTCAGAATTAGCAAGCTTCAATTTATGTATTTTTATATATTTATTTGCATTTTTTTTTACATTTTTTTGGTCTTTTTTATCCATTTGCTACAATCTTTGGTTGGTGCCCCCAATATGAAAATAGGTGACTCCATTCGGTTTATGCGCTCTTTCGGGTGAGTGGATGATTGTGAGGCGGGGAGCCACCCTGTAGCATTAAGTCTCTATAGTCTCTCTGAGGGATCCATTGCAATTTGTTGTAGTACCGCCCTAATGGGCGGAAGGTGTATTGGGATTTAAGCGTGGCTTAGGACATTCAGACTACACCCCTACTGAGGAAGTCACGCCCTGACAATCCGCATCTAGGGGGAGGAGCCTGCATCTGACGTCACGCCGCAGCCATCTCGGTACACAAGCTGTACACAATCTGTTTCCAGCTAGCATGGCTTCATGTGCCGTACTGTGTAAGTGAGCATTTTGTTCTTTTCTGGGACCAATACATTTTACAAGACAGAGCGCACCAGATCCCTGCATTTCTCTTTTCATATCTTGGTTACTGAGGAGAGGTTGTGTGGTCTGTTGTGACTGGAGGAGAGTCTGAGTTGCTGTATATAAGGAGATCACCATTTGGAAGGTCACATCTGCTATCTATCTCATCCCTTGATGGGTTTAAATGCTTTATATACTCATCTGTGAGGTGAGCAGTTAGATTAACTGGTGAAGGATAGCTTTCAGCACATTCAGACCTTTCCAAAAAGGTTCCTTTCTGCACTCATCAGGGATCCTTCCTTCTGAATCTACTTCTATCTACTGTGAAACTCTTTTGATGAACTATTTGCTGCTATATTTTCACTGATGAACTATTTCTTTATAGAGCACCTTATTTTGATGAATTGTTTTTTTTATTTTACACTTTATTTTGTGAATTATTGTGCGTTTAACTTGAATATCGATGTTATGCACTGACACATATCACCTTGTGTTTTTTTGCACATAAGTTTTACTTAGCACTAGCACTTTAGGTGATTCAGTTATATTGCACATGAGTATAACGTATTAGCACTGCACAATTTATTTATTTAAGAGTATTCATTCTATTCTGTATGGCATACAATGTTTTCTATACTAGATAATTTTTTGTCTCAGCTCCAACTCCGACTAATGTGGTTTCATTTGACCTGGGCTCGTTAACTTGGTCATGCCCCATTGTCTCTAGATCTCTCCCTCTCAAAAGCCATCCCTAAAAAATGCAATTGGCAACTAAATGAATCCCTTCTAAACCAATTGGACACAAGGGAGAAGCTTACCTAAGCTTTGACTGAATTTTTTCTTTTGGAGGGGACGTCCGCTCTGTGGGAGGCTCAAAAGGCTTTTTTTCTAAGGCAATGCATATCAGCAGGATCCCGCTAAAAAAGAAATGCAGTGGCCCTAAATATTACTCTTATACATAAACTATGATCTGCTGAACACTGCCTTGTGTGCTCCCCTAAGGTGGCCCGTCTTCGCACAGTGACATACCTACGAGAACAGTTCAAATCTTTAGCCATGTCTGGTCCTGCCAAATCTCTACTCTACACTGGGCAAAACAAAAGTTCTATGAGTACTCTAACCAAACCCATAGAATGCTAGTGAATAAAACAAATCCCCTCCCCTTCCATTCCTTCCCAGCTACAGCCCAATAGTGAGCCTACCCACTGTCCTCAGACTATGACAAGAGTATTTGGAGACTTCTATAGCAAGCTTTACAATTGTTTGACCCCCACCCATCACCCACCTTTTAAACAAGAGAAATTTGACTCCTTCTTAGCGGACATCCCTAAATTGTCCTCCCCTGACTTATAGAAACAGAAAGCCTCTATTACAATAGAGGAACTCCTCTCCACTGTTAAGTCCCTACCCACTCATAAGTCCCCTGGCCTTGATGGACTTCCCTACTAATCTTTTGGTCATGTTTTAGCACCTCATATGTTATCTTTTTTTAACTCCCAACGTAAAGGTGAAGTCCCCCATTCCTCCTGTACCCATTCCTTTATCTCAGTAATCCCTAAACTAGACAAAGATTCCTCTCTCGTAGATAACTATAGGCCAATAGCTATTTTAAGTTCAGATTACAACATTTTTACGAAAATTCTTGCCAATCATTTATCTCAACTGTTATCCAAACTGATTGATAAGGACCAAGTGGGCTTTGTCCAAGCCAGACATGCTAGGGATAATACTAGATGTACCATCAACCTTATTGACATGCTAAACAGAGTCCACCGCCCTGCGTTAATCCTAAGCCTAGATGCTCAGAAAGCCTTTGATCACCTAACCTGGCCTTACATGTTTGTTACCCTATCTCACTTTGGATTTTGAGGCCCTTTTGTATCTGCCTTTGAGGCTCTCTACTGCAATCCCTCCTCTCAGGTCCAGATGTCATCTTTTTGTCACAGACCTTCCAGGTGTCTTATGGCACTAGACAAGAGTGCCCACTCTCACCATTGCTTTTTATCTTATGTCTAGAACCTCTGGCAGCTGCTATACATGCCCATTTGGACATCTCGGGAGTCCCTATGTGGCAAAGGGAGTACAAGCTGCCCTTGTTCGCAGATGACATCCTATTAACTCTAACCCACCCCCACCTCTCACTCCCATCCCTACATGCCCTGATTTCTTAATTCAACCTTTTATCTGGATATAAGATTAATACCTCCAAGACGGAATCGGTACCTCTCCATATTATGCCTGAAGAACTCTCCGTCCTACAAAAATCATATCCCTCCTGGAGGTGTTCCCACTCCCTTAAATATTTAGATATACAAATTACGCCTGCTTATTCTACTGTGAATTATTTGCATTTGTTTAAAGATATTGGTGACACGCTAAAATCATGGCTACATACCCTATATCATGGTTGGGAAGAATCAAAGTCTTAAAAATGTCTATTATGCCTAAATTGCTTTATTTCTTTGAAACACTGCCAGTGCCAGTGCCTCTCCCCCAATTGAAAGTGCTTTAAAGATGATTTCTAAATTTTATTTGGAGTAATGGAGTGCATCAGATAGCTGGTTATGTGGGTTTTTTTTTCTCCAAAGCGGTGTGGGGGATTGGGTGCACCTGATGTCCTTAAATATTATTTCGCTTCTCACCTTCATTCAGTGGCATCCTGGTCCTCTCAGGTAGCGCTGAGTAGATGGTCAGAAATTGAGATGGGCTCACTCTACCCTGCTCATCCTCGTTCCCTGCTCTGGTCCCCTTCATTGCTCTGAGACCAAAAGCTACAAGGGTTGTGTTTGGCCCCAATGCTCTTTACTTTTAAAAATTTGGCACACGGGGGCGTGGCCGAGCACGGTCTGAGATGGCCGCACTGTAGAAGAGCTCCGACATAGGCACTTGGTAAAGCTACTCACCCAGCGACAAGGGTCAGCTAAAACAAACATTGGGACCGGTCCCTTACACCGGCCAACCCACCCGAGAGATGAAGAGGATCAACGCCCGCACACCACCGCAGAAACTGACGGATTTCTATCCGTCTTCAACCTCGCTGCAGGCTCTGCAAGATAGCGGCGGCGGCTCCAGTCACAGAACTCAGATCCCTTCGTTCAATACGAGCGGAGACATCCAGGCGGCTTCCCTCCTTGCAAACAACCACAACGCAGCGACACAAGGGCACACAGGTGAGCAGACTCCTCCGGACAGCCCCACCACTAGAAGCCCAACTAAAAACAAAAAAATTAGAGCAGGAGAAGAGGATGAACCCTCTAACCATCACCCAGGCCTAGCACCAGGCCCTGCAAAACCTCCCTCCACATTGCTGCTGGAGGACTTCCCGTCCTCACCACAGCCTGCCTCATTAAAAGATATGCTGTTATCTCTACGCAGCTCCCTCCATGCAGATATGACAAATATGATAGCGGGTGTGTCACACTCCATACAGGACTTATCCATAAGAGTCACTCAAACAGAGGAAAAAATAGGCGACATGCCATGCACACAACGACCTGATTGATTCTTTCAACGACCATGATAATGAAATCCAGAGAATTAACGATAAACTCGCCGATTTGGAGGACAGGTCGAGAAGAAAAAACATTAAATTCAGGGGCATACCCGAGAGTATCCCGGATGCCTCACTAATGGAATTCCTTCAACAACTAATGGGAGCATTAGCCCCGGGCACAGATCCCAAAGACATGGTTATTGATAGAGCACACCGTATCCCCAAACCGCCATTCCTTGCCGACTCCATCCCTAGAGATGTCCTAGCCAGGATTCATTTTTTCCACATCAAAGAAAAAGTGATGAAAGCTGCCAGGTCAAATCCAAAAATGTCAGAGAAGTTTTCCAACATAGCTCTATACACAGACCTCTCAGCAGCAACCATCCGCACCAGACGACAATTCCTACCTTTGACTAAGGCTCTGCGAAACCATAGCATTCCATACCAATGGGGCAGGCCTACAAAGCTGATAATAACCAAAGACCACAAAAAATGTACCATCTTCTCCCTGGATAAAGGTATCAAACTTCTTAAAGAATGGAAAATCCTCCTCCCGGACTCAGAATACAAAGGGAAAAACGGCCCTCCAGGATCGCCATGGATTGGTCCTGACCTCACAACAACAAGCATTTCCCTCTCCAGAAACCCTCTAAACAAATAGTGCCTACCGTACCTCTTCTGGCCAACAAACTCAAACCACTATGTTCCTGCTATTCCTTCCAACTTCTTTATCCCTATCTTGGGATCAACCCCCCCACCACTTGGCATCACGTTGTTGCGCATGTTTGCTGGACTGTATCCCCAGCACGTTTTTACACCTTCCCCTGTTTAAATTAAAATCCACAGTGTTCAACTACCAAGCAGAAATGGACATGAACCGGCTCTCTACCCAACAAATCCTCAGAAAACAACCCACAACAGTATCTCTACATTCTCAACATGAACTCATCCACCCACACACAGATCAAACACGAAGAGACACAGCTTCCAGCATCACAACTACAAGAAAATGCAACATCACCATAAACGGATAACATCCCTTCATGGCTCTTAAACTCATATCATACAATGTAAGAGGACTTAACAGCCCATTCAAGAGGAGCGCACTAAACAAAGAACTGAAGCTCACTCATGGGGACATTCTCTTCCTCCAAGAGACTCATTTTGCAAAGAAGAAAATCCCCCACTTATACCTAAAGGACTTCACCACTATGTTTACAGCCTGCACGGAGAAAAAGAAAGCAGGAGTCCTCATTGCCATAAGATCGGCTCTAAACTTCCAACTTATCTCCCTGGTAGAAGACACCAATGGACGGTTTCTCATTCTGATATGTAAGATTGACGAAGTAACATATACATTTGTTAACCTGTACGCACCAAATGTCGGACAGATTGCCTTTTTAAATAAAATAATGAAGAAGGTAACCAAGATTAAACAAGGTTTTTTAATCATTGGCGGAGATCTAAACGCTGTGGGAGACCAAACACTGGACTCTTCCATGAAATCTACAAGGAAAACATGCAATCTGAACTCCTTTCTTCATACTCACAATCTGTTCGACATTTGGAGAACCCACCACACAAATGAGAGGGATTACTCTTTCTTCTCAACAATTCACCATACTTACACCAGAATAGACTTCTTCTTAACCGGTTCCCCACCGCGCGCCGTGTTTTTACGGCGGCAGTGGGGGAGCCCTGCGCGAATCGCCGTAAATAAACGGCGATTCGCATTTTGGCCACCAGGGGGCGCACCCGCCGCACTCCTGAGGAGTGTGCCCGCGGCTCGGGTGGACCCGATGTCCACCGGCGAGCCGCGATGAGCGGCTACAAGGAAAAGAACGGGGAACCGCCGATGTAAACACGGCGGTTCCCCGCCCTGTCAGTGGGGCATGAGAGATCTACTGATCCCTGTCACTGGGATCAGTTAGATCTCTCATGCCCATGTTAGCCCAACCCCCCCACAGTAAGAACACACCCAGGGAACACAGTTAACCTCTAGCTCTCCCCCCCAGGTTAACCCCTTCACTGCCAATGACATTTATACAGTAATCAGAGGACATTTAAATTTCTGATCGCTGAATAAATGTCATCTGTCCCAAAAAAGTGTCAAAAATGTCCGACATGTCCGCTGCAATATCGCAGTACCGCTAAAAATCGCAGATCGCCGCCATTACTAGTAAAAAATAAAAAAAAAAAAAAAACCCCAGAAATGAATTCTCATCATCCGTAAACGCGGCCACTTTTGCGCAAACCAATCAATAAACGCCGATTGCGATTTTTTTATCGCAAATATGAGGAAGAATATAAATCGGCCAAAAACGGTGAAAAAAATGTTTTTTTATATATCTTTTTTTGGATTTGAATTTTAGCAAAAAGTAAGAAATTTGGGTTTTTTTGCAAAATGGTCGCTCTTCTTTTGTTTATAGCGGCGATAAGAAATGACGCAGAGGCGATCAAATACCACCAAAAGAAAGCTCTATTTGTGGGAAAAAAAGGACGCAAATTTCGTTTGGGTACAACGTCGCATGACCGCGCAATTGTCCGTTAAAGCGACGCAGTGCCGAATCGCAAAAAGTGCTCTGGTCCTAAAGCTGCAAAACCTTCCGGGGCTGAAGTGGTTAACAGACCAATGGACACTTCCCCATGTCACATCCTCTAGCATAGGTACTATCTCATGGTCAGACCATGCACCTATCACAATCACCCTCTCACCAAAAACGACACTCAGACCCCCATTAGTATGGAGGATGAACACATAACTACTAAATCTCCCTGAAATAGAACTTAGAATAAAAGCAGCACACGACCTATACTTCTCCAAGAACGATACGCCTTCCATGGACCACTTCATCTTATGGAACGCACATAAGGCATACATGAGAGGTATCCTCATACAATTGAGCTCACAGGAAAAAAAAAATAGACAACAAAAATTTAAAACACTCACCCAACAAATCCGAGATCTGGAAGATGACAACAAAAAAAATCCCACCCACCAAAAAACTGTAGAAATTCTTAAATTAAGAACAGCATTAAGAGATCTCTTACTATACCAACACGAAAAACACCTGAAATCACTGAAATCACAATTTTACTCGCTGAATAACAAAGCGGGAGCCTTTCTAGCGAAACGATTCAAAGGAAAGCGCGTAACGCACAAAATCCCATACATGGTCCAAGAGAAAACAGGCCACAAAGTAATTAATCCCACAGAGATAGCAGAGGTCTTTAGATCCTACTACTCCACACTTTATGACCTCAAATCAGACCCAAGTACACCACAACCTACTGCGGAGCAAATACAAGCATTTCTCTCTCCACTAGCACTTTCCAAGCTGACCGAAGACCAACTTGCATCACTCTCCCGACACTTTACAAAAACAGAAATCCATAGAGTCATTAAAAGTCTCCCTAAATCAAAAACCCCAGGAAATGATGGTTTCCCAAACGAGTACTACCAAAAATTTGCAGAAACACTGACACCTCACTTAACTAGAGTTTTTAACACAGCAATGGACAAAGGTAGTTTCCCCAAAGAGATGCTACAAGCAGTAATCACTACAATCCCCAAACAAGGTAAAGATACCTCACTCCCTGGCAATTATAGGCCAATATCCCTGCTAAATTCAGACTTAAAGATCTATGCCAAAGCACTAGCCCTTAGATTACTAGATATTCTCCCTTCTCTCATCCACCCAGATCAAGTGGGCTTTATTAAAGGACGGCAAGCCCCAGACGCGACAAGGAGAATTCTAACTATCCTCAAATACGCTGAGATCCAGAAATCACCCACACTGCTGCTGGCATTAAATGCAGAAAAAGCATTTGACCGTGTGCACTGGGGGTTCCTCAAGGAAGTCCTGGGGAAATTCAGGTTCTCAGGCCCAATATTACAAGCAATGCTAGCGCTCTATACGGAACCCTCAGCAAAAGTGCTCTCAGCAGGAACGCTGTCTGAAGAATTTAGAATATCAAAAGGCACGAGATAGGGATGCCCCCTCTCCCCACTTATATTCGCCCTAGTAATGGAACCCCTAGCACACACGGTCTGATCTTCAACGAAAATTAAAGGCATCCAAATAGGACAAACCCATAATAAAATAGGTTTATTCGCGGATTACGTGATCTTAATAACAAGGAACCCATTACGTTCGCTTCAAGCAGTGCAAGCCACCCTCCAAGAATTCTCAAAGATTTCGTATTATAAGCTTAAGGAAAACAAATCCCAAATTTTGGGGTTGAATATCTCAACAACCCTTAAACAAAAAATAACCTCCAGATACCCATTTATATGGGCTGAATCACATATACAATATTTAGGCATAAACATTCCTAAATCCTCGGATTAATTATACGACCACAGCTTCCGGCCCTTTCTAGACAACCTACCTAAAGAATTAACCAAACTATCCAAACTGGAATTATCAACCATGGGCAAAATCCACCTATTTAAAATGATAGTACTCCCTAAACTGCTGTACTTGTTCCGCACAATCCCAATCCCCATATCATTGCATTTCTTTAGAAAATCACACTCCCTACTTCTGAAATTTATCTGGAAAAATAAAAAAACACGATGTGCAACAGCTACCCTCACGAAAAGGAAAACGTCGGGAGGCCTAGCCCTACCAAACATAAGATATTACCACCTGGCTTCCATACTAGACCAAACCAAATTTTGGTGGACTCCATCCGAGGAAAAAATATGGTCCAAATTAGAAACCCATCTCACTCAAACAAAACATCTCAACCTCCTAATCATGAACACTCTCCTGCTAAAACGTCCCTCTAAATCACCATATCCGACCATACAAGCCTCCATCCAAGCGTTAGCTGATATCTCTACCAAGAAACTACCCACCACAAGTCTCAGATCCATTCAACTACCTATAGGAATTCTAGAATTATACACCCCAAGCTTACAACTCTCACCTTGGGTAACCTGTGGAATCACCACACTACAACAGATATCCAAAGAAGGGAAAATTCTCCCCTTTTCAACTCTCCAATCCCAATACAACCTCTCAAACTCAGAATTCTTTTGATATTAACAGATTACAAACACAATCAAAAAAGATAACATTCCAACTTCTATCCTAATAGACGAAGAC
>BLSH010268020.1:170083-180770 GCA_018402905.1 Glandirana rugosa
TCTTTCGTCTCTTATGGTACCCATTTATAATAGTCACAAGAGTCATGTAATATATTTTGTCTACCCTGTAAAACAATATTTGAACTAACTGGTTTGTCATAGAATTAGCCAAACTACCAAACGGTACAAGTCATCGGTAACTCACCTTCTATCATCAGTAAATTTGGCAATTTCTTATAGTGATGATTTGCTAGAACAGACCATTATATAGGTGGGAGTGGAAGGGCTGTGGGGGTAACCCTTGTACGACACGGTCACCTTCCCCCACCTATTTCCATACCCACTGTAAGTTACCTAATTCCTATCACATTCCCTCGATTACTCCACAAATAAATTCCTTACACCTATTGAAGACAGCAGAAAAAAAATTCCACCTTGTTTGAAATCTCATATCACCCACCCTAACGGTACCTCTGGTCTATAGAAACCACCTTAAAAAAAAGACGACAGAAGTTATCCACATTCCTTAAATAAACACCTCATTAGCTCCCTTACACTATCCTTAATCCATTGAATGTCACCCATACCTTTATCCACCCCCTTCCACTGGCACAGCATGTTCCCAATGGGGGTGTCGGGAAGGTGAGGGTGGATATATTACCAGACAAGATCGTTTAGTAGTGATATTCTTTAACGGTTTAAATGACTACTATCTTCCACTCAATGGCTACTGAACATGGCAAACCATCAAACCGATTAAGATACTGTTTGGTCAATCAAGTTTATAACAAAATGTCCCATCTGTTTTATATAATGTACTGAGAACACTGATAATATTTACCCATGGTATTCTCTGCTTTCTCCTTTGTACTACCTGATGTCAACCCATGGTTAATTCTGCTTTTTTTTCTTCCTTTGTACTTCCTGAATTACTCAATAAAAAATATTGAAACACAAAAATTTGGCACACCAGCAACTCTAACGTTCTCTTTCTCTCTTTGCCATGCCCCCATCTAATGCATTGTTCAATCCTAATATTCCAGATAGCCTATCATATACTTGTGTGTCATCCTTGGCTGAGGCAGGTTTGTTCCAACTGCGCCAACTTGCTCACCCAGTAACCCGCAGACTTCATACATTTGATGAACTCCAGGATAAACATTGCATCCCTAAACATACGGTTTTCTTTTATCTTCAAATTAAACACTACCTCTGCACAATGTCTCCCTCTCTTATATTACCAAAACTCACCACTTTTGAACTCACCTGCGCACAGGGCCCTCATCATTTACACTTAATATCCACTATTTATAAAATACTACATGATGCCACCACCCCCACTAATACAGACCTACATGCCTAAATGGACATCCATTCTACAACGTCCCATTACCCTTCCAAATTGGAGTAAAATATGGTCTTCTACATCCAAAATACCTAGATGCGCTGCATAAAGAGAGAGACGGCTTACAAAATCCATAAGTTCTGGTACAGAACACCCAAAGTTTTGCATTGTCAAGATCGATCTCTTTCTCCTCTATGTTGGCATTGTGGAAAATCCAAGGGCACTCATTTCCATATGTTATGGCAATGTGAGTCTATTGTGCCTTTTTGGTCCATGGCAATGTCTCTGCTCCAACGAGTACTTGACCACTGGTTACCATTGGATCAGCTGCATTATCTCCTAGGCCTCCCTTTTCCTGATATTGGAAAACCCTTGGATAGACTTGCTTATTTTATACTGCTGGTAGCTAAGAGAACCATTCCATTAGACTGGCTGACCACTACCCGCCCCTTTGAAAGTAATTTCAGAAATTCATAGTTTGGAATACATGACAGCTCAGGTGGGAGATGGTGTAATCCAGTTTAACAAAGTGTGTGATGTTTGGAACTCCTCTGAATTTGGTACCCCTTAACCCAGATTGAGCAGGGTGGTCTGGGGGTACAGGTTTCACAACCCATCTGTCCCTCCATCTCATTTTTTTTGCTCCCCTCATCTTACCCCCTGGTGTGTTCTTTGTATAGGTTACAACTACATGTTTCAATAGCACTCTTGGTTTTATTTTTATTTTTCCTTCTACAGTAAATGACCAATGTTTCTTGTTTGTTTCTGTACTGTAACCCATGCTGTCCATTGAACTCCACTGCTGGATGTATATTTACTTGTGATGTTCCCTATGCACAATCCTTTTTCTGTTTTGTACTATTGTACTAAAACATACAATAAAAAAAAATTAAACTTGGTCAAAATAAAAAAATATTTTTGTCTATAGATCACATAGAAGAAAGTAATATTTTTTTGCAATACAAAACAGCCATAAGAAAGCCCAGTTTATCGTCCAAAACAATGTATATATGTATTACTTTGTATATTAAGCTACTGCCTAAGAAACAGACTAATAGTGGAAATGTAAAAACGGATTCAATTCATAAGGGTTATTAAAGTACAAGAGTTAAAGTGGCTAAAGTGTTTCTTAGGCCTCATACACGTGGCCATTTTTTGACGCCACATTTTTTGCAGATTTCCATGTTATTCAATGGCCCCATAAAAATGCAGATGTTTTTGAGCTGTAGATGGCATCGGCGTTAGTGAGCTGAAAGTAGAACCCATGGCCAGCGCGTTCCGAGGCTGTAACGTTTTGGCGTTTTTGACGCAGAGCGGCAAAACGCTCACTTACGCGCATTAATGCCGCACCGGCGTTAACCTGCGTTTTAGACACCAGCGTTGTCAAGTTAAAAAATAGCAGAGGAAATTTTTTTTTTTAAAAGCGCATATTGACGCTGACGCTCACTAATGCGCATTAACGCTTATTAACACCGATGCAAAACGCAAAAAAAAACACCAGTTTTTCCCTGACGTCGGGCACAATGTTTTGCTTATTTTTTTAATATGCCCGTGTGTATGAGACCTAAAGCTCAAATTTTTCATTAGCTATAAATAGACTAGAAAGTCTAGAACCTCTGGCTTGGTACTGTCTGCATTCCCATTTGGAAGGTTCCCCTTTTCTATTTTTCCAGTGACCTCCGTAACCAGGACAGAAAGTAATAGGAAATTCCATATTTTACATTTCTTATGGAAACAGAATTTGAGTGGTAAAATTACAATGAGCGAACTGTTGGCTTCAGAAATCTTTTAGATGAACATTTATTTTAAGATAAATTTACATAAACATTATCATGAAGATTTAATCGGTTTATAAATAATAAAATTGTTTTATAAACATGATTTATCTGTTGTTTCTCTTGCAAAATGTCTTAACTGTCATACTGATCCCATGGTCAGTATGAGCTTTCTGGGGTACATCCCATCACGACAAGCGTTAGGGCAGGACAGGGAGCTTCCTTCTTCTCCCAGGAGAGCTTAATTGCGCCAGCTGGAGTAAATTAATTCTGCCTTGACAAAACGCCTCATATGCACTCAGAAATGAGATGATCCCAACTTTGAGCACCGCTGAGGCTCTTTGTCCCTGGTAGATTGAATCCAGCAGATTAGTTAGAACAATCCACCCTAAACTTAACTGACCTGCCTAACATATGTTAATTTAGTTATATTGTTCATTCTATTTTAGAAAGAGGTTGCCACCATCCTTGATTTTCAGCTTCAATGCAAAATTTACAAGAATTGCAAAGGACTTGGCTTATAAATGGTTTACATTAATTAACATATGCATACTGAGTGGTACTTCCCAAAGACCACATGTGTTGAGAAGCTTTAATATTTCACAGAGTTGCTTGTTTGATGTTTTGCATTGTTAAGATCGATCTCTTTCTCCTCTATGTTGGCGTTGTGGAAAATCCAAAGGCACTCATTTCCATATTTTCTGGCAATGTGAGTCTATTGCGCCTATTTGGTCCATGGTAATGTCTCTGCTCCAATGAGTACTTGACCACTCATTACCATTGGATCAACTGCATTATCTCCTAGGCCTCCCTTTTCCTGATTTTTTTTTATAAATAAAGGATTTATCAAACTGTCTCCTGTGGTTTTATCTTTTTTTTTATACTTTTTTGGTGAATAAGTTGCGGTACAATGTACCTGATACCCATTCACATGTATGGGCGGGATCTTGGGGACCACTTGTTAAAGAGGACTTCCAGATTCCGATAAGCCCCCTGCCTGCAGACCCCGGCAACCACCAGCCAGGGTTGTCGGGAAGAGACCCTCCCCATGTTGAGGGCATGTAGCCTGGTATGTTTCAGGGGGGCACTCGCTTGTCCCCCTCCTATCCTGACCTGTCAGGTTGCATGCTTGGATAAGGGTCTGGTATGGATTTTGTGGGGACCCCCACGCCATTTAAAAAAAAAAATGGCACGGGGTTCCCCTTAAAATCCATATCAGACCTCAAGGGCCTGGTATGAATTTTGAGGGGACCCCCACAACATTTTTTTTTTAAATTTTGGCACGGGGTCCCCCTTAACCACTTCAGTACACTGTGTTATATATACTACACTGACTGTACTATATATTCTCCACTGTATTATATATACTACAATAACTGCACTATATACTCTGAACTGCAATATATTAACTATGCAGACTGCACTATATACACTGAACTGCAATATATATAAAATATGGACTGCACTATATACTCTGAACTGCAACATATATACTATGCAGACTGCACTATATACTCTGAACTGATATACAGTATCTCACAAAAGTGAGTACACCGCTCACATTTTTGTAAATATTTTATTATATCTTTTCATGTGACAACACTGAAGAAATGACACTTTGCTACAATATAAAGCAGTGAGTGTACAGCTTGTATAGCAGTGTAAATTTGCTCTTCCCTCAAAATAACTCAACACACAGCCATTAATGTCTAAATTGCTGGCAACAAAAGTGAGTACACCCCTAAGTTAAAATGTCCAAATTGGGCCCAATTAGCCATTTTACCTCCCCGGTGTCATGTGACTCGTTAGTATTACAAGGTCTCAGGTGTGAATGGGGAGCAGGTGTGTTAAATTTAGTGTGATCGCCCTCACTCTCTCATATTGGTCATACTGGTCACTGGAAACATGGCACCTCATGGCAAAAAACTCTCTGAGGATCTGAAAAAAAAGAATTGTTGCTTTACATAAAGATTGCCTAGGCTATAAGAAAATAGCCAAGACACTGAAACTGAGCTGCAGCACAGTGGCCAAGACCATACAGCGGTTTAACACGACAGGTTCCACTATGAACAGGCCTCGCTATGGTCGACCAAAGAAGTTGGACATGCTTAGCGTCATATCCAGAGCTTTTCTTCGGGAAATAGACGTACAAGTGCTGCCAGCATTGCTGCAGAAGTTGAAGGGGTGGGGGTCAGCCTGTCAGTGCTAAGACCATACGCCGCACACTGCATCAAATTGGTCTGCATGGCTGTGGTCCCAAAAGGAAGCCTCTTCTGAAGATGATGCAAAAGAAAGCCTGCAAACAGTTTACTGAAGACAAGCAGACTAAGGACATGGATTACTGGAACCATGTCCTGTGGTCTGATGAGACCAAGATAAACGTATTTGGTTGAGATGGTGTCAAGCATGTGTGGTGGCAACCAGGTGAGGAGTATAAAGACAAGTGTGTCTTGCCTACAGTCAAGCATGGTGGAGGGAGTGTCATGGTATGGGGCTGCATGAGTGCTGCCGGCACTGGGGAGCTACAGTTCATTGAGGGAACCATGAATGCCAACATGTACTGTGACATAATGAAGTAGAGCATGATTCCCACCCTTCAGAGACTGGGACACAGGGCAGTATTCCAACATGATAATGACCCCAAACACTCCACCAAGACAACCACTGCCTTGCTAAAGAAGCTAAGGGTAAAGGTGATGGACTGGCCAAGCATGTCTCCAGACCTAAACCCTCAAATGGAAGGTGGAGGAGCGCAAGGTCTCTAACATCCACCAGCTCTGTGATGTCATCATGGAGGAGTGGAAGAGGACTCCAGTGGCAACCTGTGAAACTCTGGTGAACTCTATGCCCAAGAGGGTTAAGGCAGTGCTGGAAAATAATGGTGGCCACAAAAAATATTGACACTTTGGGCCCAATTTGGACATTTTAACTTAGGCGTGTAATCACTTTTGTTGCCAGCAGTTTACACATTAATGGCTGTGTTGAGTTGTTTGGAAGGGACAATAAATTTACACTGTTATACAAGCTGTACACTCACTACTTTACATTGCAGCAAAGTGTAATTTCTTCAGTGTTGTCACAGGAAAAGATATAATAAAATATTTACAAAAATGTGAGGGCTGTACTCACTTTTGTGAGATACTGTATATATACTATACGGACTGCACTATATACTCTGAACTGCAATATATATACTATGCGGACTGCACTATATACTCTGACCTGCAATATATATACTATATGGACTGCACTATATACTCTGAACTGCAATATATTTATACTATGCGGACTGCACTATATACTCTGAACTGAAATATATATATATATATATATATATATATATATATATATACTATATACTCTGAACTGCATTATATATACTACGAAGACTGCACTATATATTCTGAACTGTATTATATTTACTACGCGGACTGCACTATATACTCTGAACTGCATTATATATACTATATGGACTGCACAATATACTCTGAACTGTATTATATATATACTACGGGGACTGCACTATATAAATAATTGTAATTACATGCCCCATTCAACAGGTGCAGAAAAATTGGGCCTTGGGTGTTGGTGGTGGCAGAACACTGTAACCCCTCACAGTTACTCTTCTTGGATGCAGGAACGGGCCCCGCTGTTAAAAATTATTTTAAAAATTATAATTAAATGCCCCGGTCAAACAGGTGCAGAAAAACTGGGCCTTGGATGTTGGTGGTGCCTGAACACTGTAACCCCTCACAGTTACTATTCTTGGGTGCAGGAAAGGGCCCTGCTGTTAAAAATGATTTTAAAAATTGAAATGACATGCCCCTGTTTAACAGGTGCAGAAAAACTGGGCCTTAGGTGTTGGTGGTGCCAGAACACTGTAACCTCTCACAGTTTCTCTTCTTCAATGTAGACACAGAGGCTGCTTGCCTTCTTTTAATGGCCTGTGAGTGTCTGCCTCTCCTTGGTGGCCTTCTGGATATGATGGGGATTTTTTTTAACACCACTGTATTATATACTGTTCAATAACTGCATTGTAATATATACCGTACACACTGTATTATATACTGTGTACACGACCTGCACTGTATTACATTCTGTACACCAAATGCACTGTACTATATACTGTACACAGCCTTAAGTGTATTATATTCTGTACACCGTTGAATGCACTGTCAAAATTGAGTACACCCCTCACACTTTTCATGTGACAACACTGAAGAAATGACACTTTGTTACAATGTAAAGTAATGAGTGTACAGCTTGTATAGCAGTGCAAATTTGATGTGCCCTCAAAATAACTCAACACACATCCATTAATGTCTAAAACGCTGGATACAAAAGTGAGTACACTGTGCTGAGTACACAGTGCTGTACACTCACTACTTTACATTGTAGCAAAGTGTAATTTTGTCACATGAAAAGATATAATAAAATATTTACGAAAATGTGAGGGGTGTACTCGCTTTTCTGAGATACTGTATATATATATATATATATATATATATATATATATATATATATATATAGTGACGTTATGCGAAATATGATAAAGGACGGGCAATACTTGTCGCCTCCAATGCGTTCACTTGGAGTGGATGAGTGAGAGTCATGCCGGCCACCATGGCTGAGCTGGTTCTGGCCCGGAGTTTCTGGTCCACCCAAATCCCTCTTCAGCTGCATTAAATTAACAGGAAGAGATCTCAGTTGTGCTTTGGGCTAGGACTCAGTAGAATTACACTGAGAGAGCTACACCTTGAGAGTTGGTTGCTCTAAGTAAGGATGGGCAAATGGTTTGGCCCAAGCATAAGTTCGGGCCGAAGTTCTGTCATTCGCCTGTTTGACGGATAGCCAAACAAATGGGCCATTCGGCCATTTATTCGGCCCTCGATCGACCTACAGCATTATGGGGTGACTTCGACATCGCGGAGCACCCCATAATGCATGGCGCACAGATGGCGTGCACAGCTCCCCCCATTGGGAGGGCTCCCGCCATCTGCCCGCTGTTTGTTATAACAGTTTATTTATATGGCAGGACTTGACTCGGGTAGTGTGATAACATTGGTCAAAAGCAGCTGTGTAAGTCCGGCAAGGTTACACCCTAGCACTGTCGGGGTCATTTGCATCCATGGGGATACTCGTGACTACCAGATGGCACTGGTTGAGATTGACACCCCTTTTGGCAGAGTGACCCATTCAGTGCAAGTGGTACCTTCCCTGCTTTATGAAGCCCTTGTGGGGAGGGATTTTCCCCATTTTTTAAGGTGTTGGGAAGGCACAGAGAGCCTGGAGGAAAGAGCTCCCCCTGCTGAGAAAGCACGGGAGTTCTCACTAGCCCCTTTTTGCCAAAGGGAAGGAGAGATGGGTGGCAGGACCGAGGAAGAAGGAGACCCTCTCCCTTTTCTTGTAATGGCTGGGGAGTCGGAAGAGCTGGAAGACCACTCTCAGCTGGAGGTTAATGAACCAGAGAACATCTCTGACTCCAATAGTGAGAGAGGACAGAATGTGACCCCTGACTTAGAGGTCAGGAGGGAAGATTTTTGTACAGAGAAATTATGAGATGTCACTCTCATTAGAGCCAGAGAGAACGTTAAAATGATGGATGGGCAACAGGGGTGCATGCGCGGGTCCCCCAGCATGGCTGCTTAAGCCAGGAGCTCCTCGCCACCATCCACCTTCGGAGCCCGCCCTGACTCCGCAACCCAACGGTTCGTTCCCAGAGCAGGAGATCCGGTTCCTAAGGCAGGACAGCTTCCCCCCTGCATGTCAGCACCGACCGCAAGGAAGGACCTGAGCCTGCTTTTCGCCGCGGCCTCTTCTCAGGGGTGTATCAAGATGGCCGCTGCCCGGCCGCAGCTACAGGAGGCATGGAAGGCCTTCGTTCGGAGAGCCTTCGTTCGGAGAGCCCTGGCTGCTCAATACACCCTGATTCCAGGCAAGTGCTATCGCCTGCTTTGTTGACTTATACTCCAGGGGCACAGGGAGGTACCTTACAGCACCCCTTGCCATCTCCCTCCTCCACAGAATCACTACTAGGCCGAATCCAGGGGGAACTTTCCTCTCCTCTACTGGGGCCTAACAGTCCAGCTGTAGCATCACCCAGCTCCCCCAGCCCTAGCATTTCTTTACAAGTAGAAAATCTCTACCACAAATTTTCTTCTCTTCTAGAAAGGGGACTAGCAAATATGATTGCCACCATAACTGGAGAGATCAAATCGGATTTTCAAATCCTGGGGGTGCGGATTGAAGCAATCGAGAACAAGCTAGACTCAACTGCGGCAATATCTAACCAGAATTCAGATCTTATCGGCTCCCTACAGGATCAATTAGATACGGCCCTTTCAAGAATTGACGACCTAGAAAATAGGTCTAGACGATATAATTTTAGAGTGAGAGGCCTTCCGGAGGAGATCAAGGACATCCCTGACGCAATACAAAACTTGATCACCAACTTGCTACCGGACACTCCTAAATACCGTTTAGAACTGGACAGGGCCCACAGAGCTCTGGGACCCCTTAGGAAAGATGGCATCCCAAGAGACATAATTGTCAAGCCCCATTTTTACGCCATAAACACTCCTAAACACCGTTTAGAACTGGACAGGGCCCACAAAGCTCTGGGACCCCTTAGGAAAGATGGCATCCCAAGAGACATAATTGTCAAGCCCCATTTTTACGCCATAAAAGAAGGGGTCATGAAACAGTCCAGAATCACTGCCAAGGTTCTCTGCAAAGGGCACCCTGTTCAAATTTTTGCCGATCTTGCACCATCTACAATACAGAAAAGGAGAGCATTGAAACCCCTTCTTGCAGTGTTAACGGAGAAGGAAATTAAGTATGAGTGGTCCTTTCCATTTGCCGTTAAATTTTCTCTCAAAGGTCGGGAGTATGCATTCTCTTCTCTACAAGAGGGAGAGAGACTTTTCCTCCATCCAAAATTGATTTCTCAGGAATCCGATATGGACACCTCCAATAACACCAGCTTGTCCAAGAGACAGTCTCCCACCAGCCCCAGGACCCCTCTCTGGCTGAAGGCCAAGTCAAAGCGAGCAAAAGAAAATGGCCCCCCATGACTCGGGACCCAGGCGAGAACTTTCTGGCTTCTAACTTGCAGGACTTCCGCTCTGGGAAAATGCCCACTCCACAGTCTTCCCGTTCTGTTTTTGGTCCCTATATAACTTTTAACCCTGTTTTCTTTTGGGGCCTTCACTGACTTATGTCCCACCTTAGCCTCTAGTGAGAGCCTTGGACACATAATCCTTTTGATGTAGGCCTGAAGGACCATGATTCAATTTACATTTACTTGCTTTTCAGGCTGTTTGAATGTTTTGAGCTAATGACTCTCCGATGCCAAAGAGTCAAAGTGGGGGGTGAAGTGCACTAAAAGGTTCTCCCATACTTTTTGGGTTTACTTTTCAATATTTTTATTAAGAGTTACAGTGTTACAGAGTAAAAAACATGCTCAGTACAAATAACACACAGATGTTCCGTCTGGTAACAATAGAATGAAGCAATGCTATTACCCAATGAACCATCCTGGGTGAGTGAATAGATATATCAAACAACTTGATGGGTATAGCCGTTAATGCAAACTTTTAGAATATTACCAGACGGGGGAGGGGGAAAG
>BLSH010268057.1:44704-57016 GCA_018402905.1 Glandirana rugosa
TTCGTGTGTCAAGTCTCCCTATCCCCATTTATTTGTAGGGCACTTGCCCTAGTTTGAAGATGATTTTAGAACAGTTATATGGCTGCTACCGTTAATTAATACTTTTCAGACACAGTTTGAAGATGAACCACATTCATCTCCATTTTTGCATTTTTTATGTTTTTATTTTTTTTTAAATATTTAAAGTTATTTCCCTGTCCCCATTTTTTGTAGGGCACTTGCCCTACCCTTACCCCCATTTTACTTCCTTTTGCAGCCCTCTGGGGCTTTCCAGGACTTTCCTACAGCCATTTTTGTGCCTAAAAGTTCGGGTCCCCATTGATTTCAATGGGGTTCGTTGTCCGTGCGAGCGTTCGGGTTCCGTCCGGACCCGGACCCGGACTTTGTCCCGAAGTTCGGACGGACCAGCAGAACCCGAACGTCCAGGTGTTCGCTCAACTCTAGTCATCATGCTCTTTGTCTCAGTGCATTTTTTATGACAATTGCATCAGCCAGATGGGTGTCTGAACTGTGTGCTTTCTCAGCCGGGGAGCCGTATTGCCTAATACTCCAAGATGAAATAGTACTCAGACCAGTCCCAAGCGTTCTTCCAAAAGTAGCATCAGCTTTGCATATGAATTGGGAATCAGTCTTAACGGCTTTCCCGGATAGTAACTTGGAAGATGAATTGACTAGGCTGGATCTAGTACAGGCCTTATCAATATACCTAGAGTGAACTAAGTAATTCTGGAAACAATATCAGCTCTTCATCTTTCCTGGTGGCTTCGGGATTGGCATGGCTATGCCACCTAGAATGGTATCTTCATAGATCGTAAAAACTATCCAGGTGGCATATAGAGAGTCGGGATATCCTCCGCCATTGGAGGTCAAAGCACATTCTATGAGAGGCATGGCAGATTCCTGTGCATCATACGCTAAGGTGTCAGCAGAAGCAGTCTGCAGGGCAGCTAGCTGGAGTGCACCTAATACTTTCAGCACTACAGAGTGAATGTATAAATATAAAATAAAATAATTGATATTGTTTTATGATTCTGGTTATTTGTGTCTTTCCCTCCCCTTATGTGGTTGATTGCTTGCTACTTCCAATAGTATGCTGACATGAGGAGGTCCAGGAATAAGGAAAATAGTTTTCTCATCATGTCAGCCGAGGAACTCCCACCCAAAGTCTGTCGCGAGGTGAATAAACTGAACACTGCATAGGGGCAGACAGCCGCCTCTTATAGGCATATAAAGAGGTTGTCCTGAAGGGGTCAGAGGGGGTGGAGCTGACCCATAGTAGGCTGACATGAGGAGGATCCAGGAAAGGAAAATTACTGTGAGTATAAAAACAATTTTCCTTAATAGTATTCACCTGTTAGCCCATCAGGACCAGGAGACTTGCAATTAGGGAGAGCTTTAATGGTAGTGTCTATTTCTTGCATAGTAAAAGGAGAATTTAGAGTGGCAAGCTGAGCCGAACACAAGGACGGAAGTTTGATATGGTTGAAGAAAGAATTAACATCCTCTAAGGAGAGCTAGAAGGTGGCATTATCATGTTTAATGCTACACAAGGAGCTGTAATATGAGCTAAAAGGATGCCCTGTGGGTTGTATATCTTTTCTTTAAACTGAGGGTGGTATAAATATGCTATTTTGGTTTTAACTCAATATCCCTTAGTGCAACAGGCTACAGCCTTCCCTGCCTTGTTAGAAGTGGAGTAAGAGGTGGCCTTCAGTTTGGGCTGAATTTTTTCAAAGGATCCCAAGAGAAGTAATCTAAGCTCATGACATAAGGTCAAGAGTTTAGTTTAAAGAAAGGGAGGGGGCAAAATTTATTCTGTTGTTCAGTGTCTTTAATAAGAGTTCTAAAATAATCTATGCATTGCATTCACTTCTTCTTTGCACAAGACCTTAGTTGTATAAATATCCCCTTTGATAAAGGCCTTGTGCAAGTTCCATACCACAAAGGGGTCAGGTACCTCGATGTTTGTGAGGTTGTTGTAGTAAAAATGTATTAGCCTGCCATAGAAAGGCTTGTGGCTGGGAGGGTGAATCTGCCATTGCGATACTGACAGGTGTGTGATCTGACCATGATATGGTATGGATGTCAGACACTTGAACCTTTTGAAGTAACCATTTATCAGTAAGAAATAAATATATACGAGTGTAGGAGTTATGGCATGATAGCATTTCACCCACCCAGAGATCTTTTGAGTCTAGAAATGCTTTCAGAGGAGATTCATGATGCTGTGGAGACCAGGTGGAAGTCTGGTACCATGTTAAAATTCTCACAAACAGGCAGGTGTCCTTGTTGAACTTCCCTTGTTTTATTGAGCATTTTAGTAAGAAAGGCAATCTGGCATTTATTTGGTGCATACAGTATTTATTCAACAGGGTATATTGGATGTTATTAATCATGCAGCCCAGGATAATGTAGTGGACATTTGGATCCAGGATGCTATCTTGAAGCTGGAAGGAGATTGTGTCCTTAATGGCAATCATGGCTCTGTGTAAGGGTAAAAAATGCTTTAAAGATATGGAGAAAATGCTTGTTATAGCATGGAGGGGAGGCATGTTGGGAGAAGTGTGTCTCCTGGACCCATCAGATGTCACATTGGTGAGTGTAAGCCATTTTCCAAAAGGAACTGCATTTAGCAGGGTGGTTTAAGCCTCTGGTGTTAATGTACATGATCGCGACAAGCATACAGTGCCTTGAAAAAGTATTTATAACCCTTGAAATTTTTCACATTTTGTCATGTTACAACCAAGAACATAAATGTATTTTATTGGTATTTTATGTGATAGACCATCACAGAGTGGCACATAATTGTGAAGTGGAAGGAAAACGATGAATTGTTTTCAAAATATTTTACAAATAAATATCTAAAAAATGTTACGTGCATTTGTATTCAGCCCTCTATACTCTGATACCCCTAACTAAAATCTAGTTTAACCAATTGCCTTCAGAAGTCACCAGTGTTGCCAACCTCCCGCAGCGTTTTTTACTGGGAAAACATGGAAAATTTACTGGCGGAGCACATTTTTTACTGGCAACCATGAAAAATAACAGAACTCCTATTAAAAACTAAGACAATTTATATTTAAATACAATATGGAAACACTGACAATACCCATATCAAATAATTTGCCTGGTTTACACGTAAAAAGTCAGCACAGTATGACAAATTATCAGACCCTAATATTTGTAGACAGTTGTAAAAATCACTGATTTTTACAAACTGTCATTAATTTTACTGGCGGTTGGCAACCCTGGAAGTCACCTAATTAGTAAATAGAGTCCACCTGTGTGTAACTTAAACTCTGTATAAATACAGCTGTTCTGTGAAGCCCTCAGAGGTTTGTTAGAGAACCCTAGTGAACAACCAGCATCACAAAGGCCAAGAAGACACCAGACAGGTCAGGGATAAAGTTGTGGAGAAGTTTAAAGCAGGGTTAGGTTATAAAAAATATCCCAAGCTTTGAAAATCTCATGGAGCACTGTTCAATCCATCATCTGAAAATGGAAAGGGTATGGCACAACTGCGAACCTACTAAGACATTGCTGTCCACTGAAACTGACAGGCCGGGCAAGGAGAGCATTAATCAGAGAAGCAACCAAGAGGCGTGTGGCAACTGGAGGAGCTGCAGTGATCCACAGCCAGGTGGGAGAATCTGTCCACAGGACAACTATAAGTCATGCACTCCACAAATCTGGCCTTTATGGAACAGTGGCAAGAAGAAAGCCATTGTTGAAAGAAAGCCATAAGAAGTCTGTTTGCAGTTTGCAAGAAGCCATGTGGGGTACACAGCAAACGTGTGGAAGAAGGTGCTCTGGTCAAATGAGATCAAAATTTAACTTTTTTGGCCAAAAAGCAAAATGCTATGTGTGGTGGAAAACTAACACTGCACATCACTCTAAATACACCATCCCCACCATGAAACATGGTGGTGGCAGCATCCTGTTGTGGGGATGCTTTTCTTCAACAGGGACAGAGAAGCTGGTCAGAGTAAATGGGAAGATAGATGGAGCAAATACAGGGCACTCTTAGAAGAAAACCTGTTGGAGCCTGCAAAAGACTTGAGACTAGGGCGGAGGTTCACCTTCAAGCAGGACAATGACCCTAAACATACAGCAGAGTTACAATGGAATGGATTAGATAAAAGCCTATTCATGTGTTAGAATGGCCCAGGCAAAGTCCAGACCTAAATCCAAATGAGAACCTGTGGCAAGACTTAATAGCTGTTCACAGACGCTCTCTATCCAATCTGACAGAGCTTGAGCTATTTTTCAAAGAAGAATGGGCAACAATCTCACTCTCTAGATGTGCAAAGCTGATAGAGACATATCAAAAAAGACATGCAGCTGTAATTGCAGCAAAAGATGCAAAATATTGACTCAGGGGGGCTGAATACAAATGCACAACACACTTTTCACATATTTAGTTGTAAAAAAAATTTGAAAAACATTTAACATTTTCCTTCCACTTCACAATTATGTGCCACTTTGTATTGGCCTATCACATAAAATCCCAATAAAATAGATTTATGTTTTTGGTTGCAACATGATAAAATGTGGAAAATTTCAAGGGATATGAATATGTTTTCAAGGCACTGTAGCTGCATTGTTGTGGGTGGAGGAATAGATCTATGGAGGAGATAATTCTTGGTTGGTGATCTCTGGTTTATGCAGACAAGTTGATCAGGCTGGAATGAATGGTAGAGACAAAAAACTGAGAAATCCAAGCTCAACTTACCACCAGTCTGCCACCAACCGAATTCACCTGTCTAACAGTAGCGTTTAAAAGGCAGGGGATTGGTTACACACATTTGCAAGTGTATGCGTAAGCTGCAGGCCCTGACAAGGCTCCCTGTGTACTGCAGACCTAACTCTATATATAAGAGGCTCCACAATGGAAGCACATACAATTTAATGAATAGATGAAGGACAGGTGACTGGAAGAGCCCAACCCTCCTTAAAGATACAGGACCAGACCAGACACCCAGCCGTGGCCCAATGGCGGCTGCGGTGCTAGTGTGTTACCTGAAGTTGTTACAATACAAAACAAGGTCACTGTCCCCCACCTATAACTGGCTATTGCAGCAAGGAGCTATGGAAAGGCAGGTACAGATAAAAAACAGAGAAATCCAAGCTCAACTTACCACCAGTCTGCCACCAACCAAATTCACCTGTCTAACAGTAGCATTTAAAAGGCAGGGGATTGGTTACACACATTTTCAAGTGTATGCGTAAGCTGCAGGTGCTAGTGTGTTACCTGAAGTGGTTACAATACAAAACAAGGTCACTGTCCCCCACCTGGAATGAATGGTAGACAGAGTAGAAAAGAAAAAAACATTATACTGCAAAATATGCTGATTAAACACACAGAAAAAGACATACGATATCAACAGTGCAGCAAATGAAACAGAACTGAGTTGCAACAGATCTACATGGGGGATAGGTTCTCTTAGATGGTAACATTGAGCTTTGAGCTAGAGAGACGTATCAAAACAAATGCAGAAAACCCCACATGGCTTGGTCATCTTGGCAGTGGTTTGTGTTTTCAGGGGGCTTGGATGCCACGAAGAAGACCCTTTGGTTAAGCAGATTGAATACTTGTAGATTGTGGAGGATCCAGGATAACACCCCAGGAATGTAGGAGCTTCATTTTTCCAGCAAGTGTTGTGGCTACATGCGAGACGCCGTTACTCGAGATTAGCAGGGTGGCCAGGCAGCAACAGTTATACGGTATCTTGTGGTTGTGTAGGGCCTGTGTGACTGAACTGAACTGGCATTGTAGTTGGAGTGTATATTTTGACAAATCTGCAAAAATGTGTACATCTTAATATGGTGAAGGAAAAGCCTGTAACACTCTTGCCTTGGCAAGCAGTTGTTCTTTTATCTGAAATAAATGTATCCTAGGGAGTACGCCCCTAGGTACTGAATCCACCAGATGTTGAGGTTTGGGGATACAGTGAATGCTATTGATGGTAAGCTCAATGGGGGAGGCTTCTACA
This sequence comes from Glandirana rugosa, assembly GCA_018402905.1. Taxonomy (NCBI): domain Eukaryota; kingdom Metazoa; phylum Chordata; class Amphibia; order Anura; family Ranidae; genus Glandirana; species Glandirana rugosa. Next base: position 50,698 of record BLSH010268057.1, read on the forward strand.
GATATCAGACATAATTTTACATGGATAAGTGTGAAGGCCACTTGCTTGTACTGTTTCTGGAATGCCGCACAGCTTAACCTTGTTGTGGTGGGACCTTTTTTTCAAGGTCCGCCAGTTTAACCTTGATCCACAAATGATCTTCCCTGTTTTCCTCATAAACATCAACTAGATCATTGATAGCCACAGTGTACGAAGATCCTCCATGTTATTTTCAATGAACTCTTTCTTCCATGGTGTGCATTTCAGTACTGAAATTGTGCACGAGAGAAGGAAAATCAGGAAGCAAGAAGGATTACAGAGAGAGAAGCATATTCTTAATGGTTATGTCTAGGATTATAGACTAGATATGGAAGAGTCCTATAATGTAGATAATAACACCGACCTTCTACCAAGAACACCGTCACCAGAGACACCTCAATATTCTAGCCTCTTACCGGAACCCACGACCCCCTATTACGGAGGGTCAGTGCCCGCTTCCAATATATGGCCCCGCTGTGTGATCACCGTGGGATCTCTCCACGTAGCTTTTCCCAATTGGATCAGTCCCTTGCACGGTTCCCGGTATAGGGTGACAGTGACACTTCAAGTAAAACTCCACTGGTAAAAGCAGGCCACTGGCTAGTGAAAATACCTGACTGTACATACCAACATTATGGAGAATGCTGAGCAGCTGATGTTGGACACTCTTCACTTGTTTGAGGACATATTGTGTCTGGCAGTCGGCACTCAGGGCTCCCACAGCTGCTGGACATGGTGATCACACAGCGGGGCCATATATTGGAAGCGGGCACTGACCCTCCGTAATAGGGGGTCGGTGGGTTCCGGTAAGAGGCTAGAATATTGAGGTGTCTCTGGTGACGGTGTTCTCGGTGGATGGTCGGTGTTATTATCTACATTATAGGACTCTTCCATATCTAGTCTATGGACACTTTGTTGTTTGTATGGACTATGTGCGCTGCAGTATAAATTTTATATCTGAATCGTTGGTCAGACCTGGACCATTCTGCCGGCTGCACGATTATATTTTGTTTTTGAATTTTTTTATGTTTACATTAATTGGCTGTCAAGGGTTGGCTCTAGCACCATTATCACTCGAGCGCAGGATTGGTTTTGAAAATTTATGTCTAGGATTGGCTGTCCTGAGGTGGGGAATGATGCTATAGAAGATTGTAAGGTAGAATTGGTTTGTATGGGGTTAATCCCTTGGCTCTGAGGAGAGATGCAGCAGTGAATTGATCCTCATACAGGCTTTTGCTAAGCTTCTTGTTACAGAGCTGGTAGTGGCAGAATTGATCTGGTGATAGAGGAGCCACTGTGTATTCTGTGTCTTCCTATAAGTCATCAGGGAGATCCGTATACAAGGTTGAGGTGCAATTAAGAAGCTGAGGCGAAAGCACTATCTTGGCTGGCTCTGCTCAATGGCATCAGCCACAGGAAAAAAAGCTGTTAGCTTTTGCAGACTGAGGTCTTCCTTCACCTTCTGCAACGTAGTGTCTGGAGGGAGCCCAGGAGTTCAGAGGACAGTTGACGTGGCAGTGGGGTCCGGGATAGTCCCACAGTGCTCTCTCTCTGGCTGCCAGAGCACCTAGCTGAAGCAGCCATTCCGCACACTTGAAAGCCATACCCCCTCAATGAAACGATCTTTAACTCACATGATATGATAAAATAGAACGAGTTCAGAGACAGGTAACAAAAATGGTGAAAGGTCTGGGGGATAAAACATATCAAGAGCGACTTCAGGAACTTAATATGTACAGTCTGGAGGAAAGAAGGGAGAGGGGAGACATTGATTGAAACCTTTAAATACATCAAGGGGGTGAATAAGGTTCAGGAGGGCAGTCTTGGAATAAACTACCAACAGAGGTTGTGAGACAGTCAACAATAAATGGCTTCAAACATGCTTGGGATAAACATAAATCTATAGTCAGACAACAAGGTTAATGTAAAAAAAATTATATAAAAAAAAAATAAATAAATAAAATAAAAATAAATAAATAAATAAATAAAAAGGGGCAGACTCGATGGACTACTCAGTTTTTTTCTGCCGTCACTTTTCTATGTTTCTACATTGAAGAATAGGAGCAGTATTACACATATATTCATATAAATAAGTCATGAGGTTATAAGTAGACAGGGGTGTGAGATATACAGAGTACACCCCTCACATTTTTGTAAATATTTTATTATATCTTTTCATGTGACAACACTGAAGAAATGACACTTTGCTACAATGTAAAGTAGTGAGTGTACAGCTTGTATAACAGTGTAAATTTGCTGTTCCCTCAAAACAACTCAACACGCAGCCATTAATGTCCAAACTGCTGGCAACAAAATTGAATACACCCCTAAGTGAAAATGTCCAAATTGGGCCCAATTAGCCATTTCCCCTCCCTGGAGTCATGTGTCTCATTAGTGTTACAAGGTGTCAGGTGTGAATGGGGAGCAGGTGTGTTAAATTTGGTGTTATTGCTCGCACTCTCTTATAATGGTCACAGGAGGTTTAACATGGCACCTCATGGCAAAGAACTCTCTATGGATCTGAAAAAAAAGAATTGTTGCTCTACATAAATATGGCCTATGCTAAAAGAAGATTGCCAAGTCCCTGAAACTGAGCTGCAGCATGGACCATACAGCAGTTTAATGGGGCAGGTTCCAGTCAGAACAGGTCTTGCCATGGTCGACCAAAGAAGCTGAGTACACATACTCAGCATCATATCGAGAGGTTGTCTTTGGGAAATAGACATATGATTGGTGCCAGAATTGCCGCAGAGGTTGAAGGGCTGGGGGTCAGCCTGTAAGTGCTTAGACTATACGCCGCACACTGCATCAAATTGGTCTGCATGGTTGTCATCCCAGAAGGAAGCCTCTTCTAAAGCTGATGCACAAGAAAGCCTGCGAGCAGTTTGCTGAAGACAAGCAGACTAAGGACATGGATTACTGGAATAAAATACTGATCAACTTATTTGGCTCAGATGGTGTCAAGCATGTGTGGTGGCTACCAGGTGAGGAGTACAAAGGCAAGTGCGTCTTGCCAAGCATGTCAATCATGGTGGTAGAAGTGTCATGGTCTGGGACTGCATGAGTGCTGCTGTCACTGGGGAGCTACAGTTCATTAAGGGAACCATGAATGCCAACATGTACTGTGACATACTGAAGCAGAGCATGATCCCCTGCCTTCAGAGAATTGATCGCAAGGCAGTATTCCAACATAACAACCCCAAACACACCTCCAAGATGACCACTGCCTTGCTAAAGAAGCTGAAGGTAAAGGTTATGAACTAGCCAAGCATGTCTCCAGACCTAAATCCTGTGGGGCATCCTCAAACGGAAGGCGGAGGAGCGCAAGATCTCTAGCATCCACCAGATCCATGATGTGGTCATGGAGGAGTGGCAGAGTACTCCAGTGGCAACCTGTGAAGCCCTGGTGAACTCAATGCCCAAGAGGGTTAAGGCAGTGCTGGAAAATAATGGTGGCCACACAAAATATTGACAATTTGGGCACAATTTGGTCATTTTCACTTAGGGGTGTACTCACTTTTGTTGCCAGCAGTTTAGACATTAATAGCTGTGTGTTGTGTAATTTTGAGGGGACAGCAAATTTACACTGTTATACAATCTGTACACTCAATATTTTACATTGTAGCAAAGTGTAATTTCTTCAGTGTTGTCACATGAAAATATATAATAAAATATTTACAAAAATGCGAGGGGTGTACTCACTTTTGTGAGATACTGTATATGGAACCTCAGAATTTTGTACAGGAGAGTTCACTATCAAATCCATGGCAGGCATCACTGTAAGCCAGGTGCTGGGCATCTCTGGGGAGAAAAGAAAGTCAGTGGTAAACAGCAACAAAATCTGAGTTTCTAGAGTTCATAGAAAGTTTCCATAGCCCAATTGAGTACTCTAAGCCTTAGTAGTTAGAAAGGCTAGAATATCAGGCAGGCCTGAAGGTGCACCCATGATTTCAGCTATTTTTAATCTAAAGATTGTCAGCCAGGAGAAGAGAGGTGAATCTCCCCACTGTGCATTATATGGAGTTTGGCTGGGTAAATCTTATTATGCAGGATGTTCTTATCTCTCAATCACTCTTTAACAGTGGAAAGATGCCAGTTTTTGCATGGCAGTTGAGAATTCTAGAAAAAGAGCAATATTATAGCCATATATAGTATATATGGATATCATACATGTTTCTGGCTGCCTCGAGGACTCAAATGTTGAAATATACCTCCTGTACAGGGCCTATCCCTGGCATCCTGTACAACTACTGTAGTATGTTTCATGTTCCAGTGCATTTCTTTTGTGACCCTCGCAACCCAAGGGTGTGATGTATCTTCAGTTTCACTAATACATTGTTCTGCATTGGAGACCCAATGTCTAAACTTATGCGCATTCTTCTTAAGGATTGAAAGATCTATTTTTACAGTATCAATGTACAAGGTAAGGGAGGCTTGATAATTTTATATGGCCTCAATGATTTGGGAAAGCGTCAGCTCTGGGACCTGCTCCAGTTCATCTGGAGTCAGGTCAAGAGGGGGCTTAGTGTCCAGGAAGGACATGGGGTCAAACAGCAGGTGTGCATGCAGGTGTAATAGCCATCTTGGTTGCATTTACAGCTGAACTTGCTGAATCTTTCATCTGGGCCTTTTTCGGAATCCTGCCATTTTCGCCAAGAAAAAGATTAATATATTGGTAAAACAGTTACTGCACAAACTGTTAGCACTATATACAGTAAATCATGTAAAGTACTAATGCTTTGTTTATAAGAGGTAATTGAGTTTTAAAGATGAGGAGAAGCTACTATTCCAAACCAGCATAAAAACAAATTCCTTAGTTGCTCAGCTACTCTAAAATAACAATCTGATTTTAATACACACATAGAGTTGAGCGGACACCTGGATGTTCGGGTTCGGCGGGTTCGGCCGAACTTCGCGAAAAAGTTTGAGTTTGGCCCCGAACTTGACCCCGAACCCCAAACCCCATTGAAGTCAATGGTGACCCGAAATTTTGGGCACTAAAATGGCTCTAAAAAAGTCCTGGAAAGGGCTAGAGGGCTGCAAAAGGAAGCAAAAATGTGGGTAAGAGTAGGACAAGTGTCCTGCAAACAAATGTGGATAGGGAAATAACTTTAAATCACATAAAAAAAATAAAAAATGGAGGAGGAGGTGGAGGCCTCAAAAAAAGAATAAATTCACCTAAGTATACCAATGGCTGTGTGAGGCTGGTATAAATGTCTATTCTGCACACAATACAGACAAGTCTTGTGGGATCCATGCCTGGTTCATTTTAATAAATGTTAACTTGTCCACATTGGCTGTGGACAGCCGGCTGTTGGCTGTGGACAGGTCTGTGATAACACCCCCTGCCGTGTTAAACACACATTCAGACAATACACTGGCTGCAGGGCAGGCCAGCACCTCCAAGGCATAAAGGGCAAGCTCAGGCCACACTTTTTAATTTTGTGCAAGAAATGCACAGCAAGGTGTAAATGTACTATGTAGCACTATTTTTTATTTTTATTTTAAACCAGCAATGTCGACGCACTTTTTAATTTTGTGCAAGAAATGCACAGCAAGGTGCAAATGTACTATGTAGCACTATATTTTTTTTTTGTTAAACCAGCAATGTCTACGCACTTTTTAATTTTGTGCAAGAAATGCACAGCAAGGTGCAAATGTACTATGTAGCACTATTTTTTTTTTTTAACCACTTCAGATCCGCGCTATTGCCAAAATACGGCTCCAGCGCGGATCTGAAATGCCGGGAGGACGTCCATGGACGTCCTCCACTGCGCATGCCCCAGCGCGCCCCCTGGCGGCAGCGGCGGCGCGCACGTGCGCCGCACGCTGCGCGAGCGTGCCCGCGGTTCGGGCGGACTCTATGTCCGCCTGAGACCCGCCGATCACTTTTAGGAGCCTCAGAACGGAGAACCGCCGTTGTAAACACGGCGGTTCCCCGTTCTGTGACAGGGGACAAGCAGATCTACTGATCCCTGTCACTGGGATCAGTTAGATCTGTTATGTCCCGACCAGTCCCGCCCCAGAGTCCGCCTGTATCTCAGGCGGGCTTGGCGCCCGTGCGAGCGCGTCGCACGCCGCGTGCACGCGCGGCGGCGACGGCGGTCCCCCGCGCGACCCCGTACGCGTCACCTCCTGCAGGTACCTGCAGGAGGGCCGTAAAGTCTAGGCGCGACCTCGGCATAAAACCGTTATCGCGCCTAGACTTCACCAATTTTTTTTTTTTATCACGATGTATCATGTAAACGTGGAACGACACGTAAAGAACGTGTTTTAATTTTTCACGCATCTGTAACGACCA